>CM019068.1:137303898-137435956 GCA_009667805.1 Leptobrachium leishanense | reverse complement strand
CAATCTCCCGATCCGTGGCAGCTAGGGGTTAAAGTTCAGGCAGAGCAGGGCCTTTCCAACGATACCAAACATGACCATGTACACATTAAATAAAAAAAATGAACAAGTTTTTTTTGTTTTGTTAATGCAGCAATATTGTTCACATTTCAATTATAATGTGAACAATGATGCTGCACTAACGATTTTTGTATGCGGTGCGTTTGTTAAAAATAGCGAAATTTTCCCCAAAAAAATGTAACGAGTCCCCATTTCTAATTTTTTTAACAAGCGCACCCCATAGAAAATATATAACCGCTAACGCTCGCATGTTAAAATGTGAAAAAAAACACTTTACACATTGTAAATTATTGAAAATTCTAATTTTATTGCATTTTTTATTATAATATACAGACAGGGCATGACGTATACATATAATAATGACATATTATGAATCTTTCCCGAGTCTGCCGGAAAGAACGATATATAATATGTCTGGGCCATATATTAAAATAAGGCTTCAAAACGCGTTTAAACTTGATGAGCGTAACCGTGTGGCATTTTGTGTGTATGAGCCGGGGGCATTCCGTGTGCAAGCTGCGGGCATTCCGTGTGCGCGCCGGTGGAAATCCGTGTGCGCGCCGGGGACAATCCGTGTGTGCGCCGGGGACAATCCGTGTGCGCGCCGGGGACAATCCGTGTGCGCGCCGGGGACAATCCGTATGCGGGTCGGGGATAGTCCGTGTGCGCGCCGGGGTCAATCCGTGTGCGCGCCGGGGACAATCCGTATGCGAGCCGGGGGCATTCCGTGTGCGAGCCGGGGGCATTCCGTGTGCGCGCCTGGGGGCATTCCGTGTGCGAGCCGGGGGCATTCCGTGTGCGCGACGGGGCAATCTGTGTGCGAGCCGGGCGCATTCCGTGTGCGCGACGGGGGCAATCCGTGTGCGAGCCGGCGGCAATCCGTGTGCGCGCCGGAGGCATTCCATGTGCGAGCCGGGGACAATCGATGTGTGAGCTGGGGGCAGCAATGTGTGAGGTCTGGTCCTATTGAAAAGTGGTCACACGACTTTAAATACAAGTATCGGTACTCGGTATCGGTGAGTCTTAAAAAAATGGTATCGGTGCATCCCTACATAATTTCACCCCTAAAAAATGTAACGAGTCTACATTTCTAATTTTTATTAACAAATATATCCCATAGAAAATATAACCGCAAAGGCTCGCATGATAAAATGTGAAAAAAAAAAAAACTTTTCACGCTGTAGATGATTTGAAAATTCTAATTTTTTGCATTTCTTGTTATAATATTCAGGCAGGACATGACGTATACATATAATAATGATATATTATGAATCTGCCAGAAAGAACAATATATAATTTGTCTGGGTCATAATAAAACGTGGCGTCAAATCGCGTTTAAACATGATGAGCAAAAGCGGTAAAAATGAGCTCAGCACACAGACGTGAAATGGCTCAGCAGCTAAAGGGTTAACACACTGCAGACAAGCTGAGCCGTGGGTACGTCTTTCTGCCTCTGATTGGCTTCTGCTGCTTCACATGCTGCCACCGTCCTCCTCCTCCCTGAGCTCCATCTCTGCTGCTGATTTCACAGTTAGGCCCTGTTAACACTGTGCGATTTATCGCGCGGATTTTGTGACGTCGCGCTGTGTAGCTACTCCAGTGCATTTCAATGGAGCTGTTCACATCTTGCCACGCGACGTCGCATGTCGCAGGTACATGAGCCTTTTTTTGCGATTTGCTATCTGCGATTTGTATTGGTGGTGCTTTGCAAAAAATCGCACAAAACAGTGGTGTCGCGCGACATGTCGCGAATATGAAAATCGCGCGGAAAGTCGCGCGATTTTCAAATCGCACAGTGTGAACGGGGCCTAAAGCCCTGATTCCTCTCAGGGCAGATGTTGCTTCCCGGGTGATTTCACCCTCTCCCTCCTGAGACAGCTGTCTATTTACTCTTCCTGGTATTAAGCCGCCCCTCCCCCTATGCTCTCTGCATTCTGCATATCAGTACCAACACCACATGTCTTATTCGCTCAGGGGTGATTTAAAACCCAGAGCAATCACACAGGACTGCACAGCAGCCATGAGGTGGCAGAGCTCAGCCGGTCAGGCAGGTGTTAACCCTTTATGTGCTTCATGCGAGTGTTCACTGCAGGCAAAAGGCTCAAGAGCCCCAAACCTACAGAGGTGAATGAAATGGCCGAAAACTGTGTGTGCAGAGCCCCCCGTGTGCAGAACTGATTTGAAAAAAGTGTTACGTTATTTTTTGGGATTTAAAAAAAAAAAATTGTAACTAATATTAATTTTCCTTTATTTCCTCTTCTCCTATATATGATGTGCAGCCAGAAAACATAAGTACAATGCAAATCCAAGACACACAATAAGATCATGTGAGCAAAGCAGGCCGCAGTGTGCGAATAAAATATATGCCAGTGTTTAAGTGAATACACACGTCTATATCATGCTTTCTCTCACACTTCTGCTCTTTACTTCTACCTTTCTCCTTAAATGGAACTCCTGCCCCTCTACCACCGACCCCTACACTATCTGCATCTCTCCCTCCCTCCGCTCGTCCCACATGACGGCCTCGCATGAGCTCCTTTGTTTCCTCAGAACATGGTCTCCCACTAACTCTCGTGCTGCCAATCACTCCCACAAATCCCATTCCCACCTTCTCTTTCTCACCCTCCTGCTGTTACTCTATTCAGGTGACATATCCCCTAACCCTGGCCCCACAACACATCCAATACTTCCCTCTCATCCTATCTCCATCGCACATAAATCACCTCCCTGCAAACCCAGCAACCTCATTCCCATAATCCCTCAGCGCCTGTCCTCTTTCTCCTGCGCGCTCTGGAACGCTCGCTCTGTGTGCAACAAACTTACAGCAATCCATGACCTCTTCCTTTCAAACTCCTTCAACCGCCTAGGTTTAACTGAAACCTGGCTAACTCCCTCTGACACGGCCTCTGTTGCTGCTATCTCACATGGCGGTCTACACTTGAGCCATACCCCCAGACCGGGTGAGAGAAATGGTGGCGGGGTCGGAATCCTGCTCTCTCCCACCTGCACCTACCAGCATCTCCCTCCACCCCCATCCCTCTCCTTATCCTCCTTCGAGACACACTGCATCCGCCTGTTCTCTCCTCTGGCCCTCAGGGTGGCAGTCATCTACTGCCCACCGGGACCAACCTCCCAGTTCTTTGACCACTTTGCTACCTGGCTTTCTCACTTCCTGTCTTCTAATCTTCCATGCCTAGTTCTCGGGGACTTCAACATTCCCATTGATGATCCTTCCGCCCCTGCTGCCTCCAAACTTCTTTCACTCACGTCCTCCCTTGGACTCACACAATCCTCCCTCCTCCCTACCCACCGCGATGGTCACGCTATTGACCTTGTCTTTTTCAACCTCTGCTCCATTTCTGAGTTCAACTGTCGCCCTTTCCCCATCTCTGACCACCACCTTCTCTCTTTCAACCTATCTGGACTTCCTAAACACCCTGCTCCCCCACCCCGCACACTCACTCGCAGAAATCTACATGCTGTGGACCCACATCAATTCTCCAACCTACTTCACCACCTCCCTCATACCTCATCCTTCACCTGCCCTGATGCTGCCACTAATCACTACAACACTACGCTTATCTCTGCTCTAGACACTCTTGCTCCTCTTCAACTCTGTAAGGCCCCACGCCGCCAGCTTCAGCCCTGGTACACCCTCCAGACACGCTATCTGCAAAGATGCTCCCGCACTGCAGAGCGTGCCTGGAGGAAATCCCGCTCTGAAGCGGATTTTGTTCACTTCAAGTTTATTCTCCGGTCATACACCTCTGCGCTCCACTTGGCCAAACAATCCTTCTTCTCATCTCTTATATCTACGCTGTCCTCTAACCCTAAACGGCTCTGGTCCACCTTCAACACCCTCCTCCACCCACCCACACCTCCCCCCAGCGCTCAAGACCTGGCAGATTTCTTCCTTAGTAAAAGTCTATCAGAAGCAACATCCCAACACAAGATAGTTATCTGCCACCTCCACTCCCAGAGGTCCCCTCTGCCACCCTCTGCCGCTTCCTCCCAGCCACTGATGAGGAAGTCAATTCCTTATTGTCCTCCTCACATCTCCCCACGTGCCCGCTCGACCCCATTCCCTCACATCTAATTCCTCCCCTCTCCTCCTCCCTCACCCCTGCTCTCACACACATCTTCAACCTATCTCTCTCCACCGGCTCCTTCCCATCCGCCTTCAAACATGCGCTAGTTACCCCTTTACTAAAGAAACCATCCCTCAATCCCAACTCTCCATCCAACTACCGTCCTGTATCCCTGCTTCCCTTCACATCCAAGCTCTTAGAAAAACTAGTCTTCAACTGCCTCTCCCTCTTCCTGTCATCCAATTCCCTACTTGACCCCCTGCAATCTGGCTTCCGTCCCCTACACTCAACTGAAACCGCCCTCACCAAAGTCACCAACGACCTCCTTACTGCTAAAAAACACGGCCACTATTCTATTCTCATCCTGCTTGACCTCTCGGCTGCTTTTGACACTGTTGACCACCCCCTCCTTCTGCAGACCCTCAGCTCTCTGGGTCTCTGTGACACTGCACTCGCTTGGGTTCACTCATATTTATCCAACAGGTCCTTTTCTGTGTCCTTTGCTGGTAACTCCTCCTCTTCATTGCCTTTATCTGTTTGTGTACCTCAAGGCTCTGTCCTTGGTCCTCTGCTCTTTTCCATCTACACCTCCTCCCTCGGCAAAATCATTAACCACTTTGGCATTAATTACCACCTCTACGCTGATGACACTCAGATCTACCTCTCTACCCCTGATATCTCTCCCCCTGTCCTTTCCAAAGTCAGTGACTGTTTATCTGGCATCTCCTCCTGGATGGCCTCCCACCACCTAAAGATCAACATGTCCAAGACTGAGCTCCTACTTATTCCTCCCTCTAATGCCTCCCCATCTCCTGACTTCTCTATCACGGTGGAGGGTATCACCATCTCCCCATCAAACCAAGTTCGCTGTCTTGGAGTTACACTTGACTCTGCTCTTTCCTTCATCCCCCACATCAAGTCTCTTTCCTCCTCCTGCCGCTACCAATTGCGTAATATTTCCAGAATTCGGCCATTTCTTACCGCTGTCACCACAAAACAACTCATACACGCCCTGGTAATCTCCCGATTTGACTATTGCAATAATCTCTTATCTGGCCTCCCTCTCTCCCCTACAAATCAATCCTGAACGCCTCTGCCAGGCTAATCTACCTCACCTGCCGCTCTGTCTCTGCCACTCCACTCTGCGAGTTCCTTCACTGGCTCCCCATCCACTGCAGAATTAAGTTCAAAATCCTTATCCTTACCTACAAAACCCTCACTAACTCAGCTCCCCACTACCTGTCCTCACTAATCACCAAATACACCCCAGCCCGCTCCCTAAGGTCAAACAGCGACCAGCGCCTAGCTTCTCCCCGCATCACCTCTTCCCATGATAGACTGCAGGACTTCACACGCGCAGCCCCCATTCTCTGGAACGCTATCCCTCGTACGGTCAGACTTTCCCCTAACTTCTCTTCCTTCAAACGCTCCCTTAAAACATTCCTATTTAGGGAAGACTACCACCCAACTCACTGACGCAACCATCAATCACTCTCACCTTGCAGTCCTCTCCTCCAACCAACCCCTCTAGATTGTGAGTTCCTACGGGAATAGGGCCTCATCTCCTCCTGTACTGTTTGTCAAATGTTGTTCAATGTATTGTAACCCGTCTATACTGTGCCTATTGTACAGCGCTGCGGAATATGCTGGCGCTTTAGAAATAAAGAAGAAGAATAATAATAATGTTCAGTGGTTTCATTCGACAGGTTTAATCAGGTGAATCCCATAGGCTTCAATGTTAAAAATATTCCCGTTGTTATCCAATATCTAATAAACCATTTATTCTTTTAATTTGCAGGAAAAAGTCTAAATTTATTCAGGCATTTTTCTGGTGAATTTTTTTTTAAAAAATGGCGTTTTTTTTGTAACAGACCTTTTTATTATTATTCATAGGACTTTATATACTGTTTCCAGGCAATTTCATGCAGTAGTTTTTTGCAAACCGCATTTTAAAGTTGGGTGTTTTTTTTAAACCCATTCAGCTGCTAGTCAGCTTTTTGTGGCTGCGTTGGGCAGGCTGTCAGGTGCGTTCGGTAGTCTCTTCGGTGGCTTGCGGGTGCGTTCGGCAGTCTCTTCGGTGGCTGCGCTTGGCAGGTGTGTTCGGCAGTTTGCTCAGTGGGTTTGCGGCTGCCTCGGTGGGTTGATCTGCGGCATTCAGCAGGTTTGCAGCGTTCGACAGGTCGATTCACCGCACTTTGGGGACCTTGCAGTGAATGCTGAATTCACCGCACGGTCTGCAAATTTAACTTGCCGAAGTGAGGTGAACCAGAGAGCACTTAAATGTCAGTGACATTTCGGTCCTCTCTGTATAACCCTGATATAGTGAACACATTAAACAGTTATTTATATAAATAGATAGAATAACAACACAGCGCTTAAAGAGACCGAAGTCCAAAAAAGACAGTGGGGTAGATACTCAATATGTCCATAAACTGAAGTCGTTATCTTTTAGGGGAAGATCTTCTCAAAGCAGCATCGATGAAATACGTACTGTACGGAGAAAACACAAAAACAGAGGACCAAAATTGCGCAGTAGGACAGTACCCACAGTGAGAGTATTGTACATCGATTATCAACTCACATTCTGTGGAGCCCACAACCGGCTCCCAGGAATAAGGCGAGCAGGGACTTTATACAGGTTGCCCATAAAACCTTCCAGCGACTTCTTCAGGGTTCACCAGAGTAAGGACACTGTGAGATATTTGATAAAAACCAAAAGGCACCTCCTAGTGCGGTAAATCACACACAATTTTATGTTTTAAGGAGATAGCCAAATTAGAACTCACACACTGTTGAGCCTCTATTGGCTCCGTCACAATACGCTCAGGGAATCGTAAGGTGTTCCCCAGACCTTCTTTGCAGGAGTTATGGAGGCAGACAGCAATAAATTTAAAACATTTATTTATCAGATGATAACCAGCTGAGGAAGCCTTTGTTGGCGAAACGCGTCCTGGTCTTAAGTTTGGTAGATATGGTCTATCTATTTTTAAAGCAAATAAATGTTTTAATGTTTTAAATTTATTGCTGTCTGCCTCCATAACTCCTGCAAAGAAGGTCTGGGGAACACCTTACGATTCCCTGAGCGTATTGTGACGGAGCCAATAGAGGCTCAACAGTGTGTGAGTTCTAATTTGGCTATCTCCTTAAAACATAAAATTGTGTGTGATTTACCGCACTAGGAGGTGCCTTTTGGTTTTTATCAAATATCTCACAGTGTCCTTACTCTGGTGAACCCTGAAGAAGTCGCTGGAAGGTTTTATGGGCAACCTGTATAAAGTCCCTGCTCGCCTTATTCCTGGGAGCCGGTTGTGGGCTCCACAGAATGTGAGTTGATAATCGATGTACAATACTCTCACTGTGGGTACTGTCCTACTGCGCAATTTTGGTCCTCTGTTTTTGTGTTTTCTCCGTACAGTACGTATTTCATCGATGCTGCTTTGAGAAGATCTTCCCCTAAAAGATAACGACTTCAGTTTATGGACATATTGAGTATCTACCCCACTGTCTTTTTTGGACTTCGGTCTCTTTAAGCGCTGTGTTGTTATTCTATCTATAAAATTGTCACTCGGGTATTTAGAGAAACCCCCTATACAGCATTCAGCGAGTGGGATAGGTACCATTCCGGTGGGCGCTTCACCCCCTCTCCTTTTATTTATATAAATAGGACCAAATAAATCATATATGGAGGAATATCAGAAAAACTTCACTAGACATGAATCCCCCCCATTGCAACTTAATTTACTCTTTACCTCCCTGTCAGGACCTGAAGCTGCTGCTGGAATGGAGGAGGGAGGGCAGGACACAGGGTGATTCAGGCAGACTTTGTTGTTGCTGTTTCCAGGGCTGCCGATCTGCACTCTGTGCCTGCCGGGTCCGAAGAGAGGGGGGGGGGGACTGTCCTTCTTGTGTCTCTGGGTCCCAGGCTGTCTCATTCAATCTCCTCAGCAGCCGACCCCCCCTTCCCCTCCCCATGCATATGCGCTGGGACTGGAAAATGACAGGGAATAGGGGAGGAGCCGGATGAGGAACCTTTGTTTTCTCTGGCAGCATGGCTCATAAATCAAGCAGCCTGCCCGGATTCCACCCAGTATCCAGGTAGGCCAGTCCAGCCCTGCTGCTGACTCAGCTGCTGCAGCACCTCGGAAATCACTGCATCATAAAGCAGCCGCAGCGGCAATGCACTTCTCAAGATGCCAGTCAATGCGGGATGCACTTAGGCTAACTTCACCTGGGGGCTTATTCACTAAATGCAGAAGCCTGGAGAAACATTTAACACATTTCAGGTCAAAAAGTAAAAATTTCAGCCTTTCAGTCTCACGCAGGAGGTTATTTAAATGGGGAATTTTCAGATTTCGATTCGCTTCTCAGAGTGTCCCAAATTATCTGATAAACCACCTGAAATGACACAAACAAGCGAAGAGAGAGGGTGGGGGGGTTATTCACTAAACCGGACACTGAGGAATGCAAAACGAAATCACAGCATTTACCAGGGAATTCGAAAAATAAAAAAAGCAGATTTAACCCTTTCGCTGCTGAGGCTTTTCCCGCCCCTGTGCTGAGGTCATTTTTTACCTGTTTTGCGCATCATGTTTAAACGTGTTTTGAAGGCTTATTTTAGTATATGACATCGACATATTATATATCGTTCTTTCCGTCAGACTCGGTAGATTCATAATATGTCATTATTATATGTATACGTTATGTCATGTTTGTATATTATAACAAAAAATGCAATAAAATATGTATTTTCAATAATTTACAGCGTGTAAAGTGTTTTTTTCCACATTTTAACATGCGAGCAATTGCGGTTATATTTTGTATGGGGTGCGCTTGTTAAAAAAATTAGAGATGGGGTCTCGTTACATTTTTTTTGGGGGAAAATGACACCATTTTTAACAAACGCACCGCATACAAAAATCGTTAATGCAGCATCATTGTTCACATTATAATTGAAATGGGAACAATATTGCTGCATTAACAAACCAAAAAAAAAAAAAAAAAAGTGTTTATTTTTTTTTTTTTAATTTTTTGTTATTTTTTTTTTTTTTTATTTTTTTTTTTTTTACAATTTTTTTTACTTTCATGTTTGGTATCGTTGGAACGGCCATGCTCTGGCCGATCCAACGATATCAAAATTTAACCCCTAACTGCCACGGATCGGGAGATAGGGAGTTCATTGGAACTCCCTATCTCCACACTTCGTGGCAGTTAGGGGTTAATGCTAGGACTGGCGTCATCGTGCTACGCACGATGACGCCAGTCCTCTGGGGGAGTTCCCGGAAGCTTGGCCGACATCCAAGATGTCGGCCAGCTCCCGGGAAGGATCGCAAATCGGCGCTTTTCAGCGCCGATTTGCGATCCAGCTCGCCAGGGGTTAATGCCAGGCATCATTTGGAAGGGCAGGCTGTGCCCTTCCAAATGATGCCTGGGTTAAGCCCCTGTGAGCCGCCGATCGGGAGGGGGAGAGGTCCGAAGGACCTCCCCCCCCTCCCTTTCAGGCGCCTCCTCCGCACATGCGGGGGGGGCGCCTGAATTAGGTGTCATCGCGGGGGCGCGATGACACCTAATAATGGCGGCCACTGCTCCGGATGCCGGGCTGACATCCAGGATGTCAGCCCGCACCGGAGGGGTCAGCGATCGGCCGGTACCCGGCCGAACGCTGACCCCAATGCGAGGACGCGCTCAGCGCGTCCTCCGCATACCAGCGGCAATGCTGAGGACGCGCTGAGCGCGTCCTTAGCATTGAAGTGGTTAAAGGAACACTCTAGGCTAAAAATCCCCTTTTTTTTTTACATTAAAATATACCTATTCCCTACCTAGTTATTCAGTGTATATATATATATATTTTTTTTAATGTAATACTTACACTAAAAACCACTTGTTTCCAACGGTGTCCTTTTTTTTTATATATACACTCACCTCCCTCCTCTTCCGCTCCCGTCCTGTTACAGCTTGTACTTGGCTAATGGTTTAAGTGAGAAGCGCGCATACGCGCCTCTCACGTAAGCCAGCCAATCAGCAGGCTTCCTCTTCTTTGATTAGTGTTACGCGCAAGAGGATGCGCGCAACACTAATCAGCCGCCGCCGCCAGCTACTGCGGTGAGTTGGAGACGCCATTGCGCTGAAAGCGCGATGACGTCTCCTACTCGGAAATAGTGGGAAATATTAATCCCGCTCTGCTGACTGACAGCTGGGAGGGCGGAGTAAAGTCCTCCACGTCTCTCAGCTGTTTTTAGCCGATCGGCTGACCGGAGGGAGGGGGGAAAGACAAGAGCATACTCAGGGCATCATGACCACCTAAAAAATGTTGCCTAGCGTATCCCTTTAATGCAGAAAAAAAAAACAGATACGTAAGATCAAACGTTCCAATGAACTCCCTATCTCCCGATCCGTGGCAGCTAGGGGTTAAAGTTTGGTATGGTTGGATCGGCCAGAGCATGGCCGTTCCAACGATACCAAACACGAAAGTGAAAAAAGTTTTTTAAAAAAAATAAAAATTAAAAATAAAAATATATTTAAAAAAAAAATAAACATTTTTTTTTTCTTTTTTTTGGTTCATTAATGCAGCAATATTGTTCCCATTTCAATTATAATGTGAACAATGATGCTGCACTAACGATTTTTGTATGCGGTGCGTTAGTTAAAAATCGTGTAATTAATGTAACGAGACCCCATCTCTAATTTTTTTAACAAGCGCACCCCATACAAAATATAACCGCAATTGCTCGCATGTTAAAATGTGAAAAAAAACACTTTACACGTTGTAAATTATTGAAAATACATATTTTATTGCATTTTTTGTTATAATATACAGACATGACATAACGTATACATATAATAATGACATATTATGAATCTACCGAGTCTGACGGAAAGAACGATATATAATATGTCTGGGTAATATACTAAAATAAGCCTTCAAAACACGTTTAAACATGATGAGCAAAACCGGTAAAAATGACCTCAACACAGAGGTGTGAAAAGCCTCAGCAGCGAAAGGGTTAAGGGATTGCGTGTCATAATCTGAAATGTCCGTGCAATTCCTCCTCATCCTCATAAACTGTCCCTTCGGTATAGCTTCCAACCACTGGGGCAAATGGCAGCTTGTATGTTCGATGTAACTGTTACAGTCTACATCTTTAAAGTGAGATTTCGTTTTTATGGTGCCGTTTTCTATATAGATCTTAAGATCCAGAAAAATAGCCTCTGAATCACTTATAACAGTAATTAGAATAATTCCTCTGTCGTTATTCCCCCAAAAAAACCACAAAAAAACCGAGGAATTGTTGGAGGCTTCCTTCTTCTCCCCTCCAGATAAAGAATATATCGTCAATATATCTCCGATAAGTAATTAGATGGGTCTTCCAGGTGGTTAAAAAGGTATTCTCCCAATATGCCATGAATAAATTAGCAAAACTAGGGGCAAATCTTGTCCCCATAGCTATACCTGATATTTGAAGATATAAATCTTCTTGGAACCAAAAGTAATTGTGCTCCAAGATAGATTTTATTTTGAATGGAATCAAACTTATCTGCTCTGGTTGTAACACATTACCTTCTCTCAGAAAAAACTCTATGGCTTCAACGCCCTTGTCATGTTGTATAATGGTATACAGCGACTGTACGTCGCTCGTAACCAATATGTCTCCTGCCTTCCATTCTATCTCGGCCAATAAATTTATAATCTCAATAGTATCTTTCAAGTAGGCTTCTGTGGTTACAACATAGGGTTGTAATTGTTTATCAAGATACTCTGAAAGCCTACTGGACACAGAGCCTATGCCAGATACAATAGGTCTCCCGGGTGGTCTTTCTAGGTCTTTATGCATTTTCGGCAGAAAATAAAAAACAGGTATCTTCGGGTGCTCAATCTTAAAATATTTATGCTCATTGTTGTTTAGGATCCCTAATTCATGCCCATGGTCCAGATATTCGTGAAATTTATCCATGTATCTCTCGTGGGATCTTTATTAAGTAATTTATACGTAGTAGCATCACATAAGAGTCGCATCGCTTCTGTTCTGTAGTATTCTGCTGTCATAAGTACCGTACCTCCCCCCTTATCCGCAGGTTTAATCACAATATCATCATCTTGAGTAAGTTCTCGTAGTGCTCTGCGTTCATGATAGGTCAAATTAGCTTTCCTTACTTTGGATTTCATCTTATCCAAATCCATTAAAACCATCTGTTCAAATGTGGTTATTTCAGTTGAAATCAAAGATTTTGGAAAAATTGTGGATTTCTCTTTTAAATCGGTATGTGTATACACATGGACATCGGTGTTTCTTTCTATAGAGTTTTTCATAAATAAACTTTAATAGACATAAGTTCTTCTTGAATTTTTGTAAATCTATATATACTCCAAATTTATCTAGTTTGTTGGTTGGGGCGAACTTCATGCCCTTCTTCAGGACTGGTTTCTGATAAGTAGAGAGGACGTTATCAGTTAGGTTGTATATTCCTCCATCCGACTGTATTTTTCTCTCCTTCCGTTCTTTCCGTTGTCTTCCTGCTCTACGTCCTCGTCTTCTAGGTAATCGTCGTTTCCAGGTGACCAACCTCTTTTCAGGGATAGATTTCGCTTGCGAGGTCTCTGACTGGGAGACTGAAAAACCTCCTCTTTTTCCTCCATCAAGGGTAAGTATCTGTTCTGAGAATATGTTTTTTGGGTCCCATATTGCGGTGCGGGTTCTTCCCTTTGTTTATTTCTCCCAGGGACATATTGGGGTCTCCTATGAGGGGCTTTAGCATATTCATGAGACGGGTACCTATCCCTGTATCATGGTCGGTCTAATCTCTGGCGAGGCTTATAATCCTGATGATTCCGATACGGAGTATATCCATATTGCGTAGGTCTGTTATACCTTGATTTCTGGAATGAGTTGTTACGAGGACCTCTATAAAGAAGAGTTCCTATATTGAGTGTATTCCTTGACTGGTTGTCGTTGTGGTGGATAGGCTAATCTATCTATCCTGGTGGTGGGTTCTGTCTTATACGGGAACCTATAGGTATTGGTTCATCATGAGTGGTAACTTCATATTGGGGTGACTGATTACCAATATCGAAGTGTACCGATGGAGGTTCTTGATTATCAAATGACCATACATTGCCACGTTGATAATCCCTCAGATCTGATACTTTTTCTTTTTTCTCTCTTTAATCTCATTATCCAATGTACCTAAATCAGCCTCCAACCTCTCTAGAAAAGGTTTCATTTCCTGTTGCGTCAAGGTGGAACTTAATTCTGCATGGTTTTTCTCAATGTTCTGATTCAATTCCAGCAAGCGTTCATTCCTTCTATCTATGATTATACGCATACTTTGCAATGAGAAACCTTCCAGCATGGTGGCCCATCTTTCTAGAAAGATGGTATCTTCCTTATCGCCTGCAGGGTTCTTGTTGAACCTCAAACCTCTAGGTACCATTTTATCCTTTATATATTTTTCCAGGGAGATGACTTCCCATTTATCCCTTATTTCTTTCCTTAAATTTTTTGTCCAATTGTCGCATCAGCTGTACTTTGTCCAAAGGAATATTATTTGTATCATTAACATTCTCAAAAGTCTGACCATCATCCAGACAGAAATTCTTCCTAAATTCCATTTAAAATGGGGCTGCCCGAAACGCTGTAGGTTAATTTTTAAATAGACAAAAAAGAAGAAAGGTATATATATATATATATATATATCATACAGCGTAGGCGCCTATTTCTAAACCAGATTACTATAGTGTTATGAAGTAGTTAAATTATAACTAATAAGTAGTGAGATGCTGCCCAAAGGGGTAAGCGCAATATACAGAAAAAACAACCAAAATCTGCATTAACCAAAAATAAAATTATAGATAGAACCTTTGTAGCGCATCAAAAATAGATTTAAAAGGTAGACTTCAACAAAGAGGTATATCAAACATAAAGTGCTTCAGTCTTAAGGTGACAAATATTCAATCAATGTACACATATAAAAGTGCAATGTGCCATAGAACACAGTAAAGTGCAACAATATATAAAATTCCAGCAGTGCGATGGGTATAAGAGAGTCTATAAAGTGCAACAGTGTCCAAATGTGCAAATTCAATGATATCCAATACAACAGTATGAATACTGTGACGGAACAGCCGCCACGTGGATAAAAAGATTATTATGTTGTAGCTATTCGTTCATTTAAAGGGTTAAATTTGTTTCTATAATTTAGTATCTGTTTTGATGTATTTTGTTTGCCCTGTATTTATCCAAACGAATTCCCCTGTTAGATGTGCTGTAAAGTGTCCCCAAGGTCATATTTAATTGTGTTTTTCCTGCAAGGTTCCCCACGGATTCTGCTGTTAGAAAAACGGCAACATTGTTACAGAAAGCGCTGGCAAATTGCCAAAACCCGACATGAGTTCTTCTGCTTGCCCTGGAGCCCCCTTTAGCCTGAGCAAGGTGCTTTTTGGACCATAGGCCCCCAGGGATGGTAGCTTGGTGTGTGGCAAGTTTGGAGAGGATTCGCCAAGGAAAACCCCTCCATCCTACTAGAAATCCCCCTCCTGCCCGGAGCCTGTCAGCCCCTGCACCGCAGTCTCGGAGAGAGAGCTGACAAACTCTATTTGATGGCGTTCTGACCCCTCTGGATGGATCGGGTAGCTACTTTCAGGGATGCAGCCCGGGGACCCGAGCTACCCAAGGTGTAAAGGGAGTGCCGGAGCGCCCAGGGGATCCCCCCGAAAACTGCATTTCCCAGACCATCGGGCTGAGAGCCACGCTACCACCATGGGGGGGCATCGGACAGCAGACAGGCAGGCGCCAGAACCTGGGCTATGGCTAGCCCCTGTGCAGAATTCACTCTAGGGGTCTGGGGGCGGGCATGGGAGAGAACAATGGGACTGTACCATATAAAAGGACCGTGTATGTTCTGTTTTTCATTAAACAACCAACTTGCTTAAACCTATACTGAGTCACGACTAGTATTTGGGAGGGCATAATCACTGAATCCTTTGCTTCCAGACCATCCAGGGACCGCTGTCAATCTCTCTCCCACCTTGCTAGCTCGCTACCCGGCTAAGCTCTCCAGCAAGGCTCGGCGCCGCAGACGGAGCTACCCCTGCAGCGTAGCTGATCTGCTACAAATACCAGAGGGAAAAATTCCTTAAAACATAAAGAGAAGTAAATTTTAAGGAATTTTTCCCACTGGTATTCATACTGTTGTATTGGATATCATTGGATTTGCACATTTTGCACATTTGGACACTGTTGCACTTTATAGACTCTCTTATACCCATCGCACTGCTGGAATTTTATATATTGTTGCACTTTACTGTGTTCTATGGCACATTGCACTTTTATATGTGTACATTGATTGAATATTTGTCACCTTGAGATTGAAGCACTTTAAGACTGAAGAACTTTATGTTTGATATACCTCTTTCTTGAAGTCTACCTTTAAATCTATTTTTGATGCGCTATAAAGGTTCTATCTATAATTTTATTTTTGGTTAATGCAGATTTTGGTTGTTTTTTCTGTATATTGCGCTTACCCCTTTGGGCAGCATCTCACTACTTATTAGTTATAATTTAACTACTTCATAACACTACAATATCTGGTTTATAAATAGGCGCCTACGCTGTATGAGATATATATATATATATATATATATATACACACACCTTTCTTCTTTTTTGTCTATTTATAAATAAAAAGGGTTTTTGCAGCGGATGAATAATAAAGAATTTTTTATATCGAAACCTTTGGGATTCGCCTGTTTAACTGAATCCCTTTTCTACGGGAGAATTTCCCTGCCCTGGAACAGCGGTTTAACTATACAATTCATCTTTTTTCATGTAGCTTGTACCAGAACGTCCGACAAATCCCATTCAAATGGGAAAGATCGCTAGTCTAATGTAGTCCAATAAAAAACGTCTGAAGTCGTCCAATGAAAGTCGGAGGCCGTGCATAAGGGCTCAATCTCCTGCTGTTGTGGGATTGGTCAGACGATGACGGACAACAACAGATAGACAGGTCTGTATACATATATCTACGTGGGTATATCTGGCCTGAAGTCTGTATACATGTATCTGCATGGGTATACATATATCTAAGGTGTGGTGTGTACAGAGTGTGCAGTGGATAAATGGGGCGTCTGGCCAAACATATCAATATTAACATAAACTGGACAGGTTCTCAACAACTTCCTAAATTAATTATTGGAAAGCGTCACATGACTTTAATTAAAGTACTGGTACTCGGTATCGGTGAGTCCCTGGAAAAAAGTATCGTACTTGTACTCGGTCCTAAAAAGTGGTATTGGTTCAACTCTAGCTGTAATTACTAGTGTGTACGAGTTATAAACATGCTCGATACAGGGTGAAATCATTATACTGTACATAGATGGGTTTCAGTATATTGTGTACGGTGTGTATCAGTGTGTATGTGGGGTGTATCTAGGGTTACCAGATCAGCCATGATTTCCTGGACACATAAAATTCATTCATGCTGATGGGCAGTGCATGAAAAATGTCGCCCCGACGCATGTATAATCCATACGCTACAGGTAAGAAATCAGAAAGACATCCGTATTCTCTGCACTGTGACCCTGTGGGGATCTCAGGCTGTCAGGGCAGTGTAAATTGGGGCTTGGGTATCAATATACTCTGCACTGTGTCAGGAACGTGGGGATGGTACCTGGGTGGCACCTGGATGGCAGGGGTGTGAGCCCAGGATGCAGTGGTCTGCACTGATAAACAGAGGATATGGATGGTGGAGGGTGGATGGAAATAAAGACTAACCAGGTCGATTGTAGAGGATGATGGGGATGATGGTTGTAATTTGCAGGAACCAGAAATGGTGAATCAGGATCAGGTAGCAGAGTAGCAGCAAAGCAACGATGTTCACTCTTCGTGAGCATGAGCTGTAATGAACCAGCAATGTGTGAGTGCGGGGCCAAGCCCTTTATTTTGAGAGTCACGTGTTTGGTGTTTAACTCTTACACTGCTGGATGCTGGTTGCTGGCTGCAGGGCAGGAACAGGATGGAAGTGAACCACCAGGGGGGGTTTCAGGATGGCTACAGCCTGGGATCCTGACACACTGTGACCCTGTGGGGATCTCAGGCTATCAGGGCAGTGTATATTGGCGCTAGGGTATCAGTATACTCTGCACTGTGACCCTGTGGGGATCTTAGGCTATCAGGGCAGTGTATATTGGGGCTTGGGTATCAGTATACTCTGCACTGTGACCCTATGGGGATCTCAGGCTATCAGAGCAGTGTATATTGGGGCTTGGGTATCAGTATACTCTGCACTGTGACTCAGAGGGGATCTCAGGCTGTCAGGGCAGTGTATATTGGGGCTTGGGTATCAGTATACTCTGCACTGTGACCCTGTGGGGATCTCAGGCTATCAGGGCAGTGTATATTGGGGCTTGGGTATCAGTATACTCTGCACTGTGACTCAGTGGGGATCTCAGGCTGTCAGGGCAGTGTATATTGGGGCTTGGGTATCAGTATACTCTGCACTGTGACCCTGTGGGGATCTCAGGCTATCAGGGCAGTGTATATTGGGGCTTGGGTATCAGTATACTCTGCACTGTGACTCAGTGGGGATCTCAGGCTGTCAGGGCAGTGTATATTGGGGCTTGGGTATCAGTATACTCTGCACTGTGACTCAGTGGGGATCTCAGGCTGTCAGGGCAATGAAGCTGAAGTTAGCTCCTTATTCGGCCAGCTTCTTATTCTCACACTGAAGATAGCTTCTTATTCAGACAGCTTCTTATTTAGTGGCTGAAATTAACTGCTTATTCGCCCAGGATCTTATTCCTTAAAGAATAATGTCAATAAAAAGTATTTCGAACAATTGGACAATTCTGACACAATCATATGATGAAATAAATTTATCCAGATAACCGGCACCCCCCCCCCCACTCCACTTGTTTCAATGGTAGAAAATGAATAAGTAACTGGTGATTTTCTCTATGAAAATCATCTTGGCTCAGCCCAAACTGACTAGTTTTCTATTAATGAGACTGTTCTCTATCAGAAAAAACATAATCTAGCCTGAGCCAAACATTATTGATTAAGCAAACTGACATCAAACCTAGCCCCCCCCCCACTCCATTAAATACAATGAGAAAAAATAAGTAACCAGTGATTTTCTCTATGAAAATCATCTTGGCTCACCCCAAACTGACTAGTTTTCTATTAATTAGACTGTTCTCTATCAGAAAAAACATAATCTAGCCTGAGCCAAACATTATTGATTAAGCAAACTGGCATCAAACCTAGCCCCCCCCCCACTCCATTAAATACAATGAGAAAAAATAAGTAACCAGTGATTTTCTCTATGAAAATCATCTTGGCTCACCCCAAACTGACTAGTTTTCTATTAATTATGTGGTATTATTTAATTAATTAATTTATTATAAATTAAATTAATTATGTGGTATGCATTTGGTTTTGATGCATCCCTACTCTATACACAGCGCTCCCTACGTCCCTATAATATATTTATATATATCACATGGGGTTGCTATATGATCAGGGCTACCTTTTTTATACTATTCCTATTAAATTGGCAATAATTTTTATGTATTTTATTCAATAGAAACGTTTTTGCCTATATGAGATGCACTTTTGTGAAAATAGAAGATTTTTGTGTGTACATTTTAATTTAGTTATTGGATTCCTGTCCAGTACGGAGAGAAGCAAACATCATGCAGTGTAGCCTGGCTGCAAGGCGGAGCGTCATGAAGTCAAGCCTGCAAAATCTTTGCTTCTCTTTGCTTCACTACGCTGTGCGTCACTACACGCTCAGTGTATCTCAGGCTTTAAGCTCAGCCACACGCATCCTCTCCATAGGACTCCATTGAAACAGACGCCGGCGGTCACATGACCTGCTGGAGCTCGTCTTGTGAGATCCGACCGGTCAGCGTAGTGATACGCAGGGGGAGACTGGGGGGACTTTTTCCCCCAGTCTTTCCCTGCTCCCACCGTACTGAGGATGCGGACAGAGCCGCAGTCTTCGCCACGGACCAGGAGGTGAGTATACGATTTTTAAGAAAAATTTTAGGCTGGTGTTAACGTATTCTGCAGAAGCGGAATCCGTTAGGACCAAGTCCTTGCTCTGGTTAACTTTTTGTTAATCGCAGCCAGACATTAATCAGCGCTGGGACTTTGTAATCCTAACGCTGATTAACACTTTGCGCTCGCAATGTTAAGTATAGGGAGTGCAAAGTACAGTAACCTCGTGCAGAGAAGCACAAGATACCAAACGCAAACGGGTTAGTTAACCTGTTAGCGTTTGGATTGTAATTTGCGTTAACTACTTCGGCTAACATTAACGCTCACGCAGGTGAGCGCTAACGTTAGTGTGACAGAACAGCCGTCACTTTCAAGTTATTGGCACATAAAACATTAAAAGTTTGTTGGTTCAATGTTAAATTTTGTTTATACAATTTATGTCTGTATGATCCCTGTGTGTATTGTGTTTCCCTTCGCTATTCCCCGCACCAAATGCACCTGTATTCCCTCACAATTTAATACCACCTAAATTGCCCAGTTTTCGTTCCCCCAAGTTAATAATTCGTTTGTACAATTTGTGCTTGTATGACCCTGATGTTTATTAAGTTCTTTGACACCCCTGCCTTGCCCAGCCACCGTGGTTTATCTGCCCAGCGCAACCCTGATACAGCTGCCACCAGCCAAGACCTAGCACAGCCGACATGCCTTACACCCTGCACCGCTCAGCCCCTGTACATGCCACCAGAGTGCTTTTTGGTCAGAAGGGCCCTGGGAACATGGTGCCACTGTGCGGTGAGTTGTAAAGGGGAGCGCCACCGAGATCACCCCTCAATCAGCTGCTAAACTCAGGCTGGGCTTCCAGGTGCAGAGAAAATCCTGTGTTCGGAATCAGAGCCCGCACTCCAGGAGGGTGGAATTTCACGGGCAGGGAACAGCCCAGGGCGGGCCAGACAGTGTGGCACCAAAAGCAGAGCTCGAGCTAGGGGTAGTGGCAGCCCATGTTAAGTATACGAAAAGGGCTATGGCTGGAGGCAGTGTTAAAACTGGCGCCGGGATGTTTGAGGGCGGGCATGGGAGAGAACAATGGGACTGTACCATATAAATGTACCGTGTCTGTATTGTTCAAAAATAAACCAACCTGCTTAACCTGCACTACACCTCAACGAGTATTTGATAAGAGGAACTATCTGCTAGGTATTTCCTATGGCTGACTCGCTAGCTTCCAGCAAGGGACCTGACGCCGGCTCGCTACCACAGCTTGACTTTTTGCTGCAGATTAAAGGAATAAACAGTTTATTAGATTAGATGCCGACTGAAACCACCGAATAGCAGGGCATTTCACTGACATTTCTCTGCTGTTTGGTGTCTGTGAATAGATTAACCATTCCTTCTCTATGGGGGATTTCACTGCCGTCGAACAGGCACCATATTTGCTGGCAATTCACCTAAATTTGGCGAACTGCCTGCTTTCTGAATAGCTGAATGACCCTGAAAATGCACCGTATGGGGAAATTCATTGTTTGGTGCCATTTCGGGGCCAGACCGGCTCTTTCTGAATAACCCTTATAGTAAAGTTTCAGGGAACTTCAGACTCAGAAGCTCCGCAGTCGAAGAGGAGGAGCTGCGCACATCGAGGGACAAAAGAAGAGTAAAATCACCCCAAAATAAAAAAAATTAATAATTGTGCAGAGGCTGTCGGCAGCATTTGCCCAATTATTCTATGGAAAAGGGTAAAATCTATTTTCAATAGAATGTCATTTTAAGTGATTTTTGTTTTGCACCAAACAATTGATACTACAGAGCTTGAAAAATTGCTCACTTACCTAAGATCCATAGGTGAAGGGGGTGGAGTGACCTGCTGCTTTCTCTGGCCATTATCAACAGACAATTGTGAACAAATATTCCTCAGCATTATTTTTTGGTTCTACGCAACCCCACTGAAGTGAACATGCAGGACTTTTGCAGGATTGTCCTGAGCTCCTTGGAGTCCATTGCACTCTTGGAGACGATACTGGTGAGAGCGGCACTGCTTTTATGGATCAGTAGCTGAAAAATATGCTGGCTCAAGCCAGAATAGCACCGTTAATGTTGAGCCACAAATAGAAAATAAAATCATGCAGCTTTTTTCCAATTGTGGATCCCAGTTGATGACTGGGATATGATTATCCCAAGGTCGTAAAAGGGGCTAAAATAAGGAGGGCGAATTGGCGGTCAGTTCGCCCTGACAGTGGTCCAGAAAGTGATCCCAACATTTCTAATGGAGTCCTGATTAGTAGTGAAGGAGAAAAGGGTGGAATGAGGTAGAGCATCACTAATAAAACTGCCTTGCATTGCAGTTTTGGCATCTTGCCTTATTCATCACAAATGCGGGCAGCATACGGACAGAGACACCAGCATTCTATGAACATTGTTTACTTTACTACTGGCTGCACCGCTCTCGGCTGGTAACGTAAGCCAGCATTCTCACTGACTCTTCCATGTCACCAACTCTCCCAACTCATTGGCTCACCATGTGCAGTTCGTGTACTCCTTTGTCTTCTCACATATCCCACTTTGGGAACAACTGTTCAATGACAATCATTTTGGCTCACCCAAGATTGAATTGTTTTTTATTAAGTGGCTTCTCTTCCGTTGGAAAAAAAAAACAACAAAATTTTGCCTGAGCCAAACAATACTGAGACAACTCGAACCCTGACATTAATTCTTTTAAATGCTAAACTAAAATGATCAAATCAATGACTTTTTCAATGAAAACTCTTTTTTTTCTTTTGAATTATTTATTTTAGAATTTGAATACAGATAGTAAAAAGAAAGTAAGCGATGAACAATGGCCACGCAGGACCATAAAATGTCATCTATAGAGTCATGAAATAGTAAAATGGAGGGGAAGGGGGTAAAGGAGTAAGTGGAGTAAAACAAATCCAAACAAATCGAGAGGGGCAGACCAAAAAAAGCGGTGTAGTCCGGCAGGGCGGGGGCATCATGAAGGGGGGGAAATCAAAAGGGGGGGTGGCAAGGGACTGCCCAGTAAATCATGGCGTATATTTCTGGACCTGACTGTATATTTCACATACACATAATATATACATCATATGCCAGTTTGCTTAATCAATAATGTTTGGCTCAGGCTAGATTATGTTTTTTCTGATAGAGAACAGTCTGATTAATAGAAAACTAGTCCGTTTGGGTTGAGCCAAGATGATTTTCATAGAGAAAATCACCAGTTACTTATTCATTTTTTACCATTGAAACAAGTGGAGGGGGGGGGGCCGGTTATCTGGATAAATTTATTTCATCATATGATTGTGTCAGAATTGTCCAATTGTTCGAAATACTTTTTATTGACATTATTCTTTAAGGAATAAGATCCTGGGCGAATAAGCAGTTAATTTCAGCCACTAAATAAGAAGCTGCCTGAATAAGAAGCTATCTTCAGTGTGAGAATAAGAAGCTAACTTCAGCGTCATGTCAGGGCAGTGTATATTGGGGCTTGGGTTTCAGTATACTCTGCACTGTGACTCAGTGGGGATCTCAGGCTGTTAAATTATTTATAAAGGATTTTACCAGGAAGGATACATTGAGATTTCTCTCGTTTTCAAGTATGTCCTGGGGACACTTAAGGGTAAGTCACTGGTTAAGTCAGAAGGGGACACTCCTGGGTATAATAGGAGGTGAATACAAAGCTCCATACTGGTCATTCTGGCCAGGGGGTGATTGTCACACAGGGGCTTCTTATAGACTAAGCATGGCCTTATTCCCATGGCTGGGAGACATTTCATTCCTGAATTCACACACATCATTATACAGCGGATACAGGTTATAATCAGCAATATATGGATTTACTTACAAGGAGCCGCTCACTCCCAGAACCCTCAGGCTGGATCTCCTCTCTGGATTCACCAGGCAGATCTGCCGCCTCACAGTGCTGGATCCCCCTCCCTCCGTGCTGGATCCAACCACCTCACAGCTCAGTGCCCGCCATTCCCCTCCCCCAGCACCACGTGTGAGCCCTGGAGCCAGTCAAATGAGCTGTGATGTCATCAGAGTGCGCCTCTCCCCCCTGTGCTGCTGCAAGAGATGGTGTGTGTGAGAAGCTGAGCGTCAAACCTGAGAAAAAAAGGTAAAGGACCCACCACAATCTCATAAACCCCCATTGAATATTACACGCATACAGCACACACCGTTATATACAGAGCACGCGCACACATACAGCACACACCGTTATATACACAGCGCGCGCACACATACAGCACACACCGTTATATACAGAGCGCGCACACATACAGCACACACCGTTATATACACAGCGCGCGCACACATACAGCACACACCGTTATATACAGAGAGCGCACACATACAGCACACACCGTTATATACACAGCGCGCGCACACATACAGCACACACCGTTATATACAGAGCGCGCACACATACAGCACACACCGTTATATACACAGCGCGCGCACACATACAGCACACACCGTTATATACAGAGCGCGCACACATACAGCACACACCGTTATATACACAGCGCGCGCACACATACAGCACACACCGTTATATACAGAGAGCGCACACATACAGCACACACCGTTATATACAGAGCGCGCACACATACAGCACACACCGTTATATACAGAGCGCGCACACATACAGCACACACCGTTATATACACAGCGCGCGCACACATACAGCACACACCGTTATATACAGAGCGCGCACACATACAGCACACACCGTTATATACACAGCGCGCGCACACATACAGCACACACCGTTATATACAGAGAGCGCACACATACAGCACACACCGTTATATACACAGCGCGCGCACACATACAGCACACACCGTTATATACAGAGCGCGCACACATACAGCACACACCGTTATATACACAGCGCGCGCACACATACAGCACACACCGTGACTGCTTAGGTCTGTGACCTCCCGGTTCAGCCATATCCTTTCCCCCCAATAACCACACAACCACTTCTGTATTGGAAAGGGCATGGCCACAGCTTTTATTGAAAACCAACATGTAGAATCCATTTTCTTCATCCATATATTTCTGACCCTACCGCGCATGTCCTGCAGTAGGCAGTTACACCAATTATTTTCCATGAGCTCATCGCCCCACCTGACCTGATTCAAGTGAGGGTCGTCTCCCCAATGCCCACCCGAAGGCGGCGTATTATTTATCTGTTCCGTTGCTGGCAAGGCATCACGCCAACGCCAGAGGCTGCCGCACCCCCCACCGGCAGTCTCTGCGCTCCCACCGCAGCCAGCTCCCTCTCAACGCCACTCATAAAGCCGGCCAATAGGATATCCAGCCTGATATCTGACAAATGCGCCCCGTCATGACGCATGAGGTTCCCATTCTCTCCTTCCAACTCTGTGTGACGTACCACCGAACCCCTGCAGCCTCGGGAGGGAGTGGGTTTCCCAAATTTTTAACCAATTTACGCTGCTCTGCTTGCTTTACTGCCCAGTGGACATCTGAGTGCCTTAGACTCCAGATAACTCGTGGCGAGCAACCTGCAATTATAAAAGTGAGGTAGTCTGAGGTTAGACAGGAGGTAGAAAACCTATAAAAAGGTAAGATTTGTTGGTTTAAATCCATTCTTTTATAATGGCAGGCTTGGTCCAGTGTAAGAGCTGTCATGCATTTGTTTTTAGATCCAATTTTTGGAGGTTTGGAGTGTGCCTGATATGTAGGCAGCTCTCTTTATTGCAGCAGGAAATTGCCTGTTTGAAGTCTGAGATTTGTAAATTATCTGTTACACAAACTCAGGCTATGGCTATGACTGTTACAAAGCCACTGCCACAGAGGCCTCCTAGGAGTGGCAGATGGACTACTGTAGGATCTGGTAGACTTAGAGTTGTGGATATAAGGCATGTCCCACAGTCTGTGGCTCTTCTTAATTCTTTTGAGGCACTTTCAGAGTGTAGTGGTGAGACGGAAGTAGGCTCAGACACCATAGTTGAGGAACCACCATCCCCTATGCTTAAGGTATGCAGGACTGCAACCAAGAACAATAAGGAAAAGGTGGGACATGATAGAAGGCAATTGTTGCTGGGTGATTCTATCATAAGAGGTGTGGAGCTGGAGAGTAGTGGTTTGGTGAGATGTCTTCCTGGGGCTACTGCTCGTAGAGACAAGAAACGTATTCTCAATATTGTCAAACAAGCAAAGCAGCAAGGGGAAGTGGATGTTCTAGTCCATCTAGGGACAAATGACTTGGCTAGCAATGAGTTTTCTGAGATTAAGGAGGATTTTTGTGTTCTTGGAGGTGAAATACAGCAGATTGCGTCCACTGTGTCATTCTCTGAAGTTTTGCCTGTGCATAACATTCAGGATAGGCAGATGCGCAATAGGGAATTTAATTTGTGGCTTCGGGAATGGTGTCGAGAGCAAGGATTTGGCTTTGTGTCCCATGATAGCTCTAATTGGAGCAGAAAGGAACTGTATAAAAAAGATGGTTTGCATCTTACTCATAGGGGAACATATGTTCTCAGTGAGAAGTTCAAAGGTTTCGCAAAGAAATATTTAAACTAGGAGGGGGGACAAAAGGGTAAAAAACAATCTGCCTGATTGTCCCCCAAAACTAAATCGGCGGGTGCAAGCAACATGCGGGGAAAAAAAGGACAAGCTCAGAGTTGTGTCTATAAATGCTCGCAGTTTAGTCAATAAAATCAATGAACTGGAGGCAATGATGGCAGCTGAAAAAGTAGATTTAGTTGCGGTTACTGAGACATGGTTCAGTGAGAAAAATAACTGGGACATAACAATACCGGGGTACTCTTTATATAGAAAAGACAGAGAAGGTAGGAAAGGAGGAGGAGTGGCCCTGTATGTGAAAAACAACATAAAAACAAACCAAATAAAAGTGAGCGAGGTGAACATAGAGTCAGTTTGGGTTACGCTAACATTTGGCAATCATACAGTAGCTCGTGTAGGTGTGATCTATAGACCCCCTGGACAAGTAGAAGAGCTAGATAATCTGCTGCTTGAGGAAATAGCCAAAATGGCAATGAAGGGGGAAGTTATTATCATGGGGGACTTTAATCTTCCTGATGTGAACTGGAAAACCAAAACTGCTGGGTGCACCAGGAGTACAAATATTCTAAACTCCCTACTGGGATTATCTCTAACACAAGTAGTTGAGGAGCCGACCCGTAAAGAGGCCATATTGGATTTAATACTCACAAATGGAGGTTTGGTATCGGACGTTGTTGTAGGTGAAAATTTGGGATCTAGTGATCACCAGTCAGTATGGTTTAATATAAGAACAGAGATGGAGCCACACCACACAAAAACAAAAGTTTTAGACTTTAAAAAAACAGATTTTTCTAAAATGAGACTTTGTGTGAAGGAGTCATTATCAGACTGGAGGAGTTTAAAGGGTGTCCAGGATAAATGGGATTATTTAAAAGAAGCATTATTGAAGGCCACAGGCAATTGCATTCGACTTGTTAGCAAAAACAAAAAAGGGAAGAAACCACTGTGGTACTCTGCAGAAGTGGCCAAAATAGTGAAGAACAAAAAGACAGCATTCAATAATTATAAAACAACTCAGAGTGAAGAAGATAGGCAAACCTATAAGATTAGGCAGAAAGAGGCAAAGCAATTTATAAGAGCTTCCAAAGCACACGCAGAAGAGAAAATAGCTCAGTCAGTAAAAAAGGGGGACAAAACATTTTTTAGATACATAAACGAGAAAAGAAAAGTAAAACAAGGATTAGTTAGATTAAAAATAAAGGAAGGAAGGTATGTAGAAGAGGATAAAAGTCTTGCTGACTGCCTCAATGAATATTTTTGTTCAGTCTTTGCAGAAGAAAAGGAAGGAAAGGGACCTCAGTTAGGAGGAAACACTAACGAGACAATTACATATCAGTTTACAGAGGAGGAGGTTCTACAGCAGCTGTCTAAAGTAAAGACAAATAAATCAATGGGGCCTGATGGGATCCACCCTAAATTATTAAAAGAGCTCTGTGATGTAATAGCAAAACCGTTAACAGATTTATTTAACCAATCCTTGCTAACGGGAGTCGTCCCAGAAGACTGGAAATTAGCAAATGTTGTGCCCATTCACAAGAAGGGTAGTAGGGAGGAATCTGGGAACTATAGGCCAGTTAGTCTTACGTCAGTAGTGGGGAAATTAATGGAAACCATGTTAAAGGAAAGGATTGTTGAACATCTAAAAACACATAGATTACAGGATCAGAAACAACATGGGTTTACCTCAGGGAGATCATGCCAAACTAATCTTATTGATTTTTTTGATTGGGTAACAAAAATAATAGACACAGGTGGTGCAGTAGACATTGCTTATTTAGATTTCAGTAAGGCTTTTGATACTGTTCCGCATAGAAGGCTTATCAATAAATTGCAATCTTTGAGCTTGGATTCCAATATTGTTGAATGGATTAGGCAGTGGCTGAGTGACAGGCAACAGAGGGTTGTGGTAAATGGAGTTTATTCGGCGCATGGTCTTGTTACCAGTGGGGTACCTCAGGGGTCAGTACTTGGACCCATTCTATTTAATATTTTTGTTAGTGATATTGCAGAAGGTATTAATGGAAAAGTATGTCTTTTTGCTGATGACACAAAGATTTGCAACAGGGTTGACGTTCCTGGAGGGATCAGCCAAATGACAAATGATTTAGGTAAACTAAAAAAATGGTCGGAGCTGTGGCAATTGAGTTTTAATGTGGATAAGTGCAAGATAATGCACCTGGGACGTAAAAACCCAAGGGCTGAATATAGAATATTTGATACAGTCCTAACCTCAACATCTGAGGAAAAGGATTTAGGGGTTATTATTTCAGAGGATCTAAAGGTAAGTAGTCAATGTAATAGAGCAGCAGGAAATGCTAGCAGAATGCTTGGTTGTGTAGGGAGAGGTATTAGCAGTAGGAAAAGGGAAGTGCTCATGCCACTGTACAGAGCACTGGTGAGACCTCACTTGGAGTACTGTGTGCAGTACTGGAGACCGTATCTCCAGAAGGATATAGACATCTTAGAGAGAGTTCAGAGAAGGGCTACTAAAATGGTGTACGGCTTGAAGGAGAAAAGTTACCAGGAAAGGCTTAATGATCTTAACATGTACAGCTTGGAAAAAAGACGAGACAGAGGAGATATGATAGAAACATTTAAATACGTAAAGGGAATCCACAAGGTAGAGGAAGGAAGTATATTTAAAAGGAAACAAAGTAGCAAAACAAGAGGACATAGTCTTAGATTAGAGGGGCAAAGGTTTAAAAGTAACATCAGGAAGCATTATTTTACTGAGAGGGTGGTGGATACATGGAACAGTCTTCCAGTTGAAGTGGTAGAGGCCAAAACAGTAATTGAATTTAAGCAGGCATGGGATAGGCATAAGGCTATCCTAAACAAAAGATAAATCCAAGTAAAGTATCCATGTAATTGGGCAGACTAGATGGGCCGAAAGGTTCTTATCTGCCGACATCTTTCTGTGTTTCTATGTTTCTATGCAAGATGGAACCAAGCTGAGCGCCACCTGCCCAAGCGTCGTCGCAGCATCCAGTCTGATGCGCCAGCCCCCGCAGGTACCGTCGCCGCCCCTATGCAAAATTAATGCAGCGCAAAAGCAGTAGGATCCAAACCTAATTCCATAACGCACTGCCAAAACACTGCAGAGAACAGATAGCGGGTAAGAGGCCGACCGGAAGCATGCAGCAGACAGGGGCCGAGCACTGGCGGGCGCAACTTGAGGGAACGGGAAGCTAATGCAACGAGACAAGTGCCACCCCCCAGTAGCCTCCAACGTAATATTTGCCCCAATGGCCCTCTGATCGGTCTTTCACTGAGAAATCCAGAAGCGTACTCAAGATCTCGACACTTGCACGTGGCAACATTCCTGTCCTGACCAGGCAGAACCACTTCTAGCCACTAGCTCTAACACGCAATGCTCTATAGCAGCAGAACGAAAACGCCACGCGAAACAAAGAGACAACAAACGAGTCAAAACATGTGCTTGGGAGAACTCGCACCGGATTGACCAGTAACTGCTCCGAAATTGGCCTTCTGCTGTCTGGAAGCCGATTCCACCACCAACCCAGGACAATGCGCCACAGAACACAGTCCTCCCAGCCCAGAAATTGACAGAGACTAGATAATGCTGCCAGGAGGCGACCGGGCCAGGATCCCGATCTACCGACTTGCAGTGCCTGACTAAGGAAGATGAAAGTGGCTAGGAGCCGTGTCTCGTGAGAGCCCCAGCCCCCTTTCTCGTGATCTAGACCTTCCCATAAACATAAAACCTGAAAATAAGCCTTCCACGTGCTGCCTGCCAGTGAACCCCACAGCGGAGTCAGCAGTCCGGCGAGGCGAGTGTCCACAACCAAGGGGGAAAGGGTTGCCGCATGGACTCGGCCTGGGGACTTGTTAAGTTCTAATTTCCATTATAATTACCATAAACCTTTTTCAAGTTTCTTCTTATATATCAAAATTGAAGTAAGGCGCTGCGCGACTCTGATCAGAGGAGACGATAGACACAACCACACCGAGATATGGCAGATTATCATCTGATCAGTCCGTGGTCTGTCAGGTTTGTTTATAGTTTCAACATCCAATAGAAATGTTCGTTATATATAAAAATTTCCTGCAGTTTTCACTCCCAACATAGGAATGTGATACAACAACCAATCAGAGCAGATACATTTCTACATCATGTAACAAAGATTTCGCGGGCATTCTAAGTTAACACAGGATATCTATTTCCATCACCCCGCTGACTAGCCTCGAGAGGAAACGAAATTGAACAGACACCGTGCTGGAAAAAGGAGGGGGGATTTCACACTAATGCAAAAATTAAAAAACTACCTATCATATTAAAATACCTTTCAGGAGCCACCTGCCAAAATGGAAATGAACAGAGATTTTTTTTTTTTTAAATAGTTCATGGCTAGGTGACCAGACATGAGGGAACCTTAAAATGTCTTTATTTGATATAATGCCGAGCTAAGTGCTAGATGTGTCATAACTAAATTTATTGGTCTGTTTTAAGTCTTTAAAGCAAAAAGATATTTTTTCTATGGGTAAAGGAATAAAAGTTAAAATCTTTGTAATGCACAAAATATATTTTTATAATCAAGGTATATTTTATTATATTTACAGTAGAAAATATATGCTCCAATAAATATTGTAGAGAGTAGGATTGGTAAATAGTATAATTACTGAAGTATAATTCTGTGAAGTAACTAGAAAGGAATTTACTTAGTTTGAGAGGAGTAGGGATATAAATTTTATTGTGGTATGAGAGACTCAAAGTCTACAGTGAAAATAGAAGGTCTTTGTGTGCAGATTGACCTCTGACATTAGATAAGACATCTAAAAATTAAATGGTGGAATTAATTAAGAAGTGCAATACTGCCCTCTAGAAGATAGTAAATATTATATTTAATATAATGAATAAACTGCCAGTGACGTCAAATTGACTATAATTGGAGATACGACAATGCAGTCAGAGCATTCCCGCAGATTCCCGCAATTTTCACATATTCCAAAAACAATATTACATAAAGAATATTCCTAGGCAGTAACTCATTTAATCCAGATTGGAGGTAATTCCTTCAAACGTTCCCTTAAAACATTCCTATTTCGGGAAGCCTACCACCCAACTCACTGACGCAACCATCAATCACTCACCTTGCAGTCCTCTCCTCCTGTTTCCAACCCCAACCCCTCTAGATTGTGAGTTCCTACAGGAATAGGGCCTCATCCCCTCTTGTACTGTTTGTCAAATGTTGTTCAATGTATTGTAACCCGTCTATACTGTGCCTATTGTACAGCGCTGCGGAATATGCTGGCGCTTTATAAATAAAGAATAATAATAATAATGTATGAAAGCTATTTTTATTCAGATAATGTAATTATATATATATTGGAGTATTTCTTGCAACAGATAGACTGAGATTTCTCAGATACTGTTAGATCCAGAATCTAAAATATTTCTATTCTGCAGATAGAGATATGAAAAAGAATTGGATATAAGGATTTATCCTAGGAACTGTTGCAAAGATTGATATACCGATATATATATATTTTTTGAATTTGGAAATTACTGTGATTGAAATTAATAAGCAAGGAATTATATAACTACAAAATAAAAAGCAGAAGATTAGAAGTTTAATTCTCGATATTAGGGGAGGATTCACTAAATAAGTTTTTATTTATCCAAAAAATAGAATAAGTGATAGCTCATCTTTTGTTGATCCATGTAGCATAGAGAGATACATATATTGAAGTGGAATCAGGCTGGAAGATGGTCGCCATTATAAGCCAGGCGGCCATCTTGTTCAGAATATTGGTTCACTTGAAAATAACTAGGTAGGTTTTTAGCTGAAACTAGAATGAAGTATATGTAGAAATTTAGGAATGTGTTAGATTAGCAGAAAAAATTATTAGAATCTGAGAAAGGACTAGGCTGTGCTTGGCACGGAGGGAAGAAAGTGGAGTAGATACGCCAAGGTCGTTGAGGCACGCTGAGAGACAAAGGAGTATAGAGATCAGACCAGGTGTTAGCTGCAACAATGATTGAAGGCGCTAGGGAAGAGGGCGCAGCCCGGAATAGTAGGAGCAACTAATCATGATTTACTGAAACTAATATAAAGTTTGCCAATTTACGGCCAATTAATGGAATGTCTTTGTATTAGCCAAAGGGAGGTATTAACCCACATGGGGTGGGAGAGTGTCATCAGGAGGTGGGCTAATTGGGATGTACCTAATTATGTATTTGGGGTATAAAACCTCAGGTCACTGTGTAATCGAGGCTCATTCTTTGCGATTGAATCCTGTTTGAGCATCTGTTGTGATATCACAATAAAGTTTGCCTTTCCTGAAGAGACTCGTGTTCAGACAATCCTTGCTCGTGTCTGGTCTGGCCTCGTCCCGAGTGAACCTAGCAGATTCCGGTTACATTTCTTGGGGGCTCGATAGCCGGGATACGGGTCATGCTGTAGCGGTTGACTGCAGGTGCGAGTGATCCCGCTGGTTGGGCGTCCGTTGAAGATGAGCTGACATCTGCAGGTGCCAAGCAGCATTTCCTGTTCAGTGGACCTCATTTCGTCTCAAACGGACCCCCGGCCCGGGAACACTGGGACACCCCTGAGTCCGAGGAAACAGCGAACAGCGCGGCAATAGGTAAAGTGTCTTCTATGTTTGTATGTCTAATGGAAATACCGGTATAAAGGGAAACGTCCAACCGTAGTTGGATAAGGAAACCCGCGGCCACGCTTTCGTTGGCATACCGAACCCGCCGCCAAAAGCACGGTCAAGCAAAGGAGCCAGAGTGGCTAGCGCGTGTCTGGACCCGGGGGATCGGATGTTAACCAAAGGGTAGAGTCTGTATGTGAGGGAGAAGGGAGCCGCGTGGAGTTGCATAGTCGTAGTCAGTGTTTGTAAATAAAGCTTCACCACGTGGACAAAAGGAAAGGCGGAGAGATTTCTGTGACTGGGCTTAGAGCCCTTAGTCAGTGCTAGTGTGTACGTCGTGTAGTGAAGAGGGCTCATTGGGGCCAGCGGTAGCTGCAGAGATAGTGGTGCCGGGTGGGTAGATTACCCATAGGCAAATTGGAATTGCAGACGGAAGTGTAGTTATAGAACGGGGTGCACATAGTCACAAGCAGTCAAGAGTTAGAGTTCAATTAACGGGGTATAAGGAGCCAAAAGGAGGGACGGTGTGCCCTCGGCTAGTAGAAAGAGTTGAATTGTTTATGTATTGTTTTGTGTTGAAAGTATCTGGTACGGTATGGGTTGTGAATGGTTGCTGAGAGTGCTGTGAGTGACTGTGCGCCTACTCGCCTAGCGAGAAAGCAAACTTGAAAGTGGACTCCCAAGGTACGTTTCCGGCTCAGGCGACTGCAGTCCGGCTACTGACGGAGGAAGTGAATCCGATATATGAACTGTTGGCTGAAGTAACAGACAGTAAATTTCAAGTGTTTTTGCTAACAAGTAATATCTGTATCGTAAAAAGGGTTACTGCCCTTAAGAGTAACAATGGGTAATGGGTCATCCAAGCCCAACAAGGTGAAGAAGGGTGAGACGCCCTTAGGGTATATGGTGCGAAATTTTGAAGCACTATATACAACATATGATTATGGTGTAGAGTTAACTAAAGAGAAATTAACAGGAATGTGTACAATTGTGTGGCTATTGCTAGTTCCAGGCTGGCCAGAGCAGGGGTCAATGGATCCGGAGCTAATACAGAGAGTGTATTCCCAGGTAATCGGGAGATATAGTCATCCTGAACAATATCTGTATATAGATATATGGAGGTACGGTGCAAGAGATAAAAGCTATTTTGTTATATTAAATAGAACAAAGGAAAAAGTATGCCCTCAAATAAATATAAATATGAAAAATAAGTCTATATATATATATTTAGTGTTTTAATATACCAGTAAAATAAATAAAGATAATTTACAAGTTCTGTGTGTGGATTATGTAATGATCTTCAGGAGTCTCTGAGCCCCCACTTCCCCCTGGGCCAGAAGAAAATGAGATGATCAATAGATCAGATGGTAATCTAGAATTTTTTAAAAAAATAATAATAATTACAGTGCTGTATAATTTGTGTATGTAATTCGGACTGATCATTCGGATGTGATATCTGTACTGTTCTGAAGTCAGAGAATGTTAATAATAAATAGTGTGTGCTGTATGATCGAATGATATATGGTAGAATGTTTTTGTCTGATTGTGTTTATAATTGATCTGCCAAACTGTTCAATTAAGAGTAAAGTGTGATAAGTAATTAATTTAGAGTGTGTAATGGTTGAGAGGTAGTGAGATTCTCCGTATTCGCTCCCCCCTCCTTTCTGTTTGCACAGAGAGGGGAAGGGGGGGAGTCGGCTTTTTGTTCTCTGATGGACAAAGAAAGTAACACTTTATGTGCCTGTGCAGCGAATTTAAATTAACTAAAGAAAAATAGAGAATAAAGATTGCTATGTTTAGCTAATTTTTAATGTGTGCTACAATAGAATGTATGAAGTCTGTCGAGTGCAAGATATATGTTTATATTTTGTGTTGATATATTTATATAATCTAGGCTATATGTGAGAAAGTTTTATATTGTCTAGTATTGTTGTCCGTTTGTTTCAAGCAATATTGTGTAATGTGTTGATATTATTCCAAAAACTCTAGTTTTGTTCACGGAGCTAGAATTAAATAAAAAAGGGGAGTTCTGGTTTTTATATTGTTACAGAGTGTAACATTAATAAGTATTTGTAATACAACAAGTATTTTATGAAGTAAATTTAAAGTATATAATAATATACAATATTGTCTACCAAAATAAAATTTATTAACAAATTGAATAGAAAATATATAAAACGGTTAGAAGATAATATTGAAAAAAAATAAATAAAAATAATTCGAGAAATAATTAAAGTAAATAGTTTTATACTGTTTTATGTTCTATATAGTTAAGATATAGCAAAATTATGATTAATAATTCAATTAAAAATATATTTCTATTTTATTTCTGATGAGATAGTTATTCTATTGTTATAAGAGTATTTTAAATGATTACGGATTTTATTTTTATTTTTTCTGATGTGGTATTAAGAGTCCGTTTTGGCTACGGGAGAGAGACCTCTGTGAATATTGTTTATACAATGTGTATATGTATATGTCCGAATGTTCTATCCAGTTCCTGGGGCGGGATATCCTTTGCAAATTGCAAGCCCAAATTATATTTTTTCCCGGGGGATATGCTCGATTAGATCTGCCAGAGAGTGGCAGCTTTCCACGGCAGTACAACCAGCCAGCCAGCAAACCCAATCTGTAAAAAAAATTCCAGTAATTATGCCACGAGAAGAAGAATGGCACAGCACCAACTCTGCCGGCTGCCCCCGGACCCGCACACACTACTCCTTGGAATTCCTGGGGTGTGGGCGGAGGAAAACCCGCACGGACTGGCTGTAAATATTCCCCCAGTGTACGTTGATTTACAACCTGGTGCAACGCCTGTGGCTTTAAGCCAATATCACATTCCACAGAAAGCCAAGCAGAATATCCAGACACATTTACAGAGACTTAAAGACCACGGCATATTGAAATTCTGCGTGTCACCGTGGAACACACCCCTATTGCCAGTACTGAAAGAGGGCACACAAGAGTACCGCCCAGTCCAAGATTTACGAGCGGTCAACGAAGCCACCGTAACTCTACACCCTGTGGTTTCTAATCTTTACAATTTGTTGGTATTAATTCCCGGAGATACAAAATATTACACGGTGTTTGATTTAAAAGACTTTTTTTGTATCCGTCTGGTTCCGGCAAGCCAGCCCCTTTTTTATTTTTCAGTGGGAGGAATCTACAATGGATGCGCGCTCAGCCAGGACCTCTTGTCCTTCAACGCTCAGCCACACAAAGTTGTTCTATTACAGTATGTTGATGATTTATTACTGGCTTCTCCCATAGAAAAAAACTGTTTCTCTGCCACAAAAGCCCTGCTACATCTGCTGTGCCATGCAGGTTACAGAGTGTCCAAAAAGAAAGCACACCTATGTAAACAGACTTTGAAATATCTAGGTTTTCAATTAACAGGTACCAAGTGTGCACTGGTACCTGTTAAAGCCCTGCTTGATGTAAAAGGAAGCTACTGGTTCAGCAACAGCCGGATGACGAAGTACCAAGCTATGATGTGAGAATCCACGGATTCATTTGGACCTCATCGCTACCTTGAACCCTGCTACTTTACTGCCTGACTGCGAAGAGGATCCAGATCATGAATGCCTCCAAGTCATGGAAGAAGTGTTCAGTAGCAGGCCAGATTTGAAAGACGTACCCCTAGACAAATACGATCTACAGTTGTTCACTGATGATAGCAGTTACATGGATGATGGGAAGAAAGTCTCCGGCTATGCAGTAGTCTCAGCAGAAGGAATTATCAAAGCAAATCCTTTACCAGGCCATACATCTGCACAACTGGCTGAAATAACAGCCCTAACCAGGGCTCTAGAGATCTCCAAAAGCAAAAGAGTGAATATCTACACTGACTCCAAGTACGTTTTCATGACGGTCCATGCACATGGTGCACTCTACAAAGAAAGAGGCCTATTTATTTCCTCAGGACAACAAATCAAGTATGCAGCTGAAATCGCAGCCCTCCTAGAAGCTGTATGGAAACCAAGTGCTGTCAGTATTATGCACTGTCGTGGCCACCAGAAAGGTCATGATGAAATCCCGAAAGGTAACAGGCGCGCTGACCAGGCCGCAAAAGCGGCTGCAACACCATTGCTAACAACTGATCAAGCCAAAGTCCTGCTCTGCAAGCAAGAGGACCAACCTGCCATGCCAAACTACGAATTCTACATGAATTGGAGAAAATTTGAACCTGGAGGTGAATTTATTGAAATTAGTTTGCACAAATGGCACAATGACTACGAACTATTAGAACTCAATCATGATTATATCCAATGGCTTTTCTCAACCCGGTCCCAAGGCCGAAATTTCTACTCCACTCCTCTGAACCCTCCAGAGACACGTCTTATGATTAACACCTCAGAAGTTCAGCAAAGACTCCGTAGAGTATACAAAATGATGCTGAAATTCTTCGGCGTAAAATTAATGGGGGAGTGTGGAGAAGATACAAAAGAAACCGAAGTTGAACGAGCAGAAAATTCGAGAGAATGAACCGCAAAGATTTTGATGTCCAAACTGTGCCAAGAGATGCCATTGGGCTGGTTGGATGTGCTGCCGATAGTCCTATTGCACATTAGGTGCAGGCCAACCCCCCAATTGAAGCTAAGTCCGTACGAATTCATGTTTGGACGGCCTACCCCTCTGATTAATGGACTAAGGGGGGACCTTCGGGCATTGGGGAAAACTAAACTAAATGATCAGGTTGTACTGTTAGGTAAATCAATGCAGAAATTGCTGGAAATGTTTTTTTGTTTTTGAAATTCCGGTGGGGAGGGATTGGGTTTATGTGACTGTGAAAAGAATTGCCCAAGGGTTTTTGACAGTTGGGGCAATTCTGGTACTGATTTTATATCTCGCGAATTTGATTTATGGACTCTCACATGGAGTATGCCCCAGGTGCCCGAGCACCACCAAGAACGTAGAAATTTCCCAGGTCTGGAATGGTACAAACCCAGTGATGGAGAACCGTACCATGTGGAGACAAAAGCGAGAGGCGATATCCGAGATTATGCCAAGAGGATATTTATTTGTGCAAATTTAAATATGACTATGCTAAAAAGTCTGGGCAAACCATATGTTGGGTGTGTAGTAGACGGCACCCAGAGACAATTTATATACTATTCGCCTCTGTCCCAATGAATTTGAGTATGTTTGCATCAGAAAATGTCACAATACAGGCAGTCGATATATCGAGGGAGAAACCAGAACCATTCAGTCCCGGGCACCCCATAATAGGACCAGTGTACCAACCAGAGTGGTGTTTTCAATTAGGCCCAGATAAGGAGATAAATAACGAGGGTGGGGTATGTAACTCAAGTCAGTTGGACATTATATATTTACACATTTAATGCAAAGGAGCAGTTAAATTTTCTATATATACGATGTAGAAAGCTCACAAGCGAACAGGAGGAGGTGATTGCGAATGTGACGAATGGGAGGCAGGATGCAGTGGATATGATGAGACGGCTGAGACAGCTTGCGATAACAAAGGGAACACTATATTCATCACTATTTATAGTGAAAGGAGGGTACCAGGTGTGCTGTGAAAGAGTGTGTTACACATGGGTACCGCTTACAGTAACGGGAATGTGTTATTTGGCTAAATTGATCCCAATCCAGAGGGTGAGGGGAGAAGACACTAATTCAGACACAACACTTCACCCTAGGTACCCACTGGTGTTTGAAAGACAGAAGAGAGAGCTATTCAAGAAAGCAGATCGAATATGGGCATGGCTTCCAGCACGGACTGGATGGGGAAGAGAGTTGATGGTAAGAATGAACAGTTATGCCAGTTTGATGGATGAGATTTTCAATAAGACTAGTTGGGATATTCAGTTGTTGAATCTGGAAGTACGAGAGATACGAAAGGTGCAAATGATACACAATATGGCACTGGAACAGATTAGTGCAGCCCTGAATGGATTGTGTGAGATGACAATGTATTGTGAATGTTGCACTACTATGCAAGAGAGCACTGACACCCACACAGACACAAAAGATACCACTGATTATCCCACAAGGTATGTTCCCGATGAAAATAGGCCCTCCAAAGTATGAGGAACTCGAGAATAAAAATAGTGAGGTGTAATGGCTACAAGTCTCAGGAGAAGAGCCTGAGGCCTGAGCCAAGGGGGGAATGAAGTGGAATCAGGCTGGAAGATGGTCGCCATTATAAGCCAGGCGGCCATCTTGTTCAGAATATTGGTTCACTTGAAAATAACTAGGTAGGTTTTTAGCTGAAACTAGAATGAAGTATACGTAGAAATTTAGGAATGTGTTATATTATCAGAAAAAATTATTAGAATCTGAGAAAGGACTAGGCTGTGCTTGGCACGGAGGGAAGAAAGTGGAGTAGATACGCCAAGGTCGTTGAGGCCTGCTGAGAGACAAAGGAGTATAGAAATCAGACCAGGTGTTAGCTGCAACAATGATTGAAGGCGCTAGGGAAGAGGGCGCAGCCCGGAATACTAGGAGCAGCTAATCATTATTTACTGAAACTAATATAAAGTTAGCCAATTTACGGCCAATTAATGGAATGTCTTTGTATTAGCCAAAGGGAGGTATTAACCCACGTGGGGTGGGAGAGTGTCATCGGGAGGTGGGCTAATTGGGATGTACCTAATTATGTATTTGGGGTATAAAACCTCAGGTCACTGTGTAATCGAGGCTCATTCTTTGCGATTGAATCCTGTTTGAGCATCTGTTGTGATATCACAATAAAGTTTGCCTTTCCTGAAGAGACTCGTGTTCAGACAATCCTTGCTCGTGTCCGGTCCTGCCTCATCCCGAGTGAACCTAGCAGATTCCGGTTACAATATCTCTATATGATCTAGCTTGTTAAACATTGGTTTACTGGGAAATATATGTTTCGTTAAGCAGAAATGTTTATTAACCCTTTGTGTATTAGTTACTAACTGATAAGGTAAATGATATTAATCATATATGCAGTTACTAACAGGAGATATATATATATATATATATATATATATATTGTGAAGCTAGTTTTTATGTGCTGATGGATTTTGTGGTTTATAAATTTTTGTTTATGATTTGAAGATCATTTGAAATTGAGATTTGAAATTTTTTTTGTAAACGTAATAAATATATATATATTTTTATCCGATTATTGATTAGTGTATTCTTCAAAGCAAAACACAGACAATTAAAAGAATTTAGGAGAATTTATAGGAAATATAAACGATTGATATTTGTGTCTCGTATAAGTTTCTTATTGAATATATCCCTGACATATTGGAGGCCAGCTGCTGAGATAAGTCCAATATCTGACAGCGCGCACACATACAGCACACACCGTTATATACAGTGCACGCACACACATACAGCACACACCGTTATATACAGTGCACGCGCACACACATACAGCACACACCGTTATATACAGAGCACGCGCACACATACAGCACACACCATTATATACAGTGCACGTGCACACATACAGCACACACCGTTATATACAGAGCACGCGCACACATACAGCACACACCGTTATATACAGAGCACGCGCACACATACAGCACACACTGTTATATACAGAGCACGTGCACAAATACAGCACACACCGTTATATACAGAGCACGCGCACACATACAGCACACACCGTTATATACAGAGCATGCACACACATACAGCACACACCGTTATATACAGAGCACGCGCACACATACAGCACACACCGTTATATACAGAGCACGCGCACACATACAGCACACAACTTTATATACAGAGCACGGGCACACACATACAGCACACACCGTTATATACAGAGCACGTGCACAAATACAGCACACACTGTTATATACAGAGCACGCGCACACCTACAGCACACACTGTTATATACAGAGCATGCGCACACATACAGCACACACCGTTATATACAGAGCACGCACACACATACAGCACACACCGTTATAGACAGAGCACGCGCACACATACAGCACACAACGTTATATACAGAGCACGCGCACACATACAGCACACAACGTTATATACAGAGCACGCGCGCACACATACAGCACACAACGTTATATACAGAGCACGCACACACACATACAGCACACACCGTTACATACAGAGCACGCGCGCACACATACAGCACCGCCTGCAGACACACCCTATACGCATGTATTCATCGCCTGGGTAACATTGATCTGGCGTCTGAGTAATTCTAGGCAGCGCTAATAACGTAGGTACACAGCCAGGGAACAAGAGTCTGTTACAGTCTGTCCCTCTCTGACCCTGTGCCTCACGTCTGTCCCTCTGCCTCTGTCTGGTCTCTCTGTGCTTATTCTTCATGTTTGTCCTATAGTCTGACCATCTTGGCTAATTAACCTTAGAGATGAGGGAGGAAAACAAACCTCCTCATACTGAATCGGGAAGTGCTGTGGCTATTCTCTTCCTGCTCGTTGTTCTCTTCCTGCTCGTTGTTCTCTCGTGTTAGTGATGTTTCCTCTTTTTCACACTTGCTTGTATTGATGTGAGATTTATGTAACTCCTGCATCTCCTTTTATCCCCTGTAGCTCCATCCCCTTTGTCCTTTGTGTCCTGAGCCCTGTGAAGCGGCAGATCCGCCTGGTGAATCCAGAGAGGAGATCCAGCCTGAGGGTCCTGGGAGTGAGCGGCCTTCTTGTAAGGAAATCCATATATTGCTGATTATAAACTGTATCCGCTGTATAATGATGTGTGTGAATTCAGGAATGAAATGTCTCCCAATTAATGGAATGTCTTTGTATTAGCCAAAGGGAGGTATTAACCCACATGGGGTGGGAGAGTGTCATCGGGAGGTGGGCTAATTGGGATGTACCTAATTATGTATTTGGGGTATAAAACCTCAGGTCACTGTGTAATCGAGGCTCATTCTTTGCGATTAAATCCTGTTTGAGCATCTGTTGTGATATCACAATAAAGTTTGCCTTTCCTGAAGAGACTCGTGTTCAGACAATCCTTGCTCGTGTCCGGTCCTGCCTCATCCCGAGTGAACCTAGCAGATTCCGGTTACAATATCTCTATATGATCTAGCTTGTTAAACATTGGTTTACTGGGAAATATATGTTTCGTTAAGCAGAAATGTTTATTAACCCTTTGTGTATTAGTTACTAACTGATAAGGTAAATGATATTAATCATATATGCAGTTACTAACAGGAGATATATATATATATATATATTGTGAAGCTAGTTTTTATGTGCTGATGGATTTTGTGGTTTATAAATTTTTGTTTATGATTTGAAGATCATTTGAAATTGAGATTTGAAATTTTTTTTGTATATGTAATAAATATATATATATTTTTATCCGATTATTGATTAGTGTATTCTTCAAAGCAAAACACAGACAATTAAAAGAATTTAGGAGAATTTATAGGAAATATAAACGATTGATATTTGTGTCTCGTATAAGTTTCTTATTGAATATATCCCTGACATATTGGAGGCCAGCTGCTGAGATAAGTCCAATATCTGACAGCGCGCACACATACAGCACACACCGTTATATACAGTGCACGCACACACATACAGCACACACCGTTATATACAGTGCACGCGCACACACATACAGCACACACCGTTATATACAGAGCATGCACACACATACAGCACACACCGTTATATACAGAGCATGCACACACATACAGCACACACCGTTATATACAGTGCACGCACACACATACAGCACACACCGTTATATACAGAGTACGCGCACACATACAGCACACACCATTATATACAGAGCACGTGCACACATACAGCACACACCGTTATATACAGAGCACGCGCACACATACAGCACACACCGTTATAAACAGAGCACGCGCACACATACAGCACACACCGTTATATACAGAGCACGCGCACACATACAGCACACACTGTTATATACAGAGCACGTGCACAAATACAGCACACACCGTTATATACAGAGCACGCGCACACATACAGCACACACCGTTATATACAGAGCATGCACACACATACAGCACACACCGTTATATACAGAGCACGCGCACACATACAGCACACACCGTTATATACAGAGCACGCGCACACATACAGCACACAACTTTATATAGAGCACGGGCACACACATACAGCACACACCGTTATATACAGAGCACGTGCACAAATACAGCACACACTGTTATATACAGAGCACGCGCACACCTACAGCACACACTGTTATATACAGAGCATGCGCACACATACAGCACACACCGTTATATACAGGGCACGCACACACATACAGCACACACCGTTATAGACAGAGCACGCGCACACATACAGCACACAACGTTATATACAGAGCACGCGCACACATACAGCACACAACGTTATATACAGAGCACGCGCGCACACATACAGCACACAACGTTATATACAGAGCACGCACACACACATACAGCACACACCGTTATATACAGAGCACGCGCACACACATACAGCACCGCCTGCAGACACACCCTATACGCATGTATTCATCGCCTGGGTAACATTGATCTGGCGTCTGAGTAATTCTAGGCAGCGCTAATAACGCAGGTACACAGCCAGGGAACAGGAGTCTGTTACAGTCTGTCCCTCTCTGACCCTGTGCCTCACGTCTGTCCCTCTGCCTCTGTCTGGTCTCTCTGTGCTTATTCTTCATGTTTGTCCTATAGTCTGACCATCTTGGCTAATTAACCTTAGAGATGAGGGAGGAAAACAAACCTCCTCATACTGAATCGGGAAGTGCTGTGGCTATTCTCTTCCTGCTCGTTGTTCTCTTCCTGCTCGTTGTTCTCTCGTGTTAGTGATGTTTCCTCTTTTTCACACTTGCTTGTATTGATGTGAGATTTATGTAACTCCTGCATCTCCTTTTATCCCCTGTAGCTCCATCCCCTTTGTCCTTTGTGTCCTGAGCCCTGTGAAGCGGCAGATCCGCCTGGTGAATCCAGAGAGGAGATCCAGCCTGAGGGTCCTGGGAGTGAGCGGCCTTCTTGTAAAGAAATCCGTATATTGGTGATTATAAACTGTACCCGCTGTATAATGATGTGTGTGAATTTAGGAATGAAATGTCTCCCAGCCATGGGAATAAGGCCGCGCATACAGGGTAATTGAAAGAGAATCGAAAAGTCACTGTACGTTCGGTGACTTTTCGTTCTCTTCAATTCGGTGCCATTCGGCAATTCCATTTCGGCGACCCTGCGGTGTAGTCAGCAAGCACCACAGGGCCGTCGAAGCGCAGGGAAGAGCTGCCGCAAACCCGATGAAAAGTCACCGCAAAAACCCGGCGAATGCACGCTGAAAACCCGCAAAAACATCTGGATTAACCCATCGAAGACACTGGAAAACTCTGAGCAGGAGCCGATCACACTCAGCGACGCTGCCGGAAAAAGCTGACACCGCAGACGAAGGCAGTGAATAAATTGGCAAAACAGTTTGCTTGAATGTTTGAAAATTGAAACGCTGGTTGCAAAGAAACTACTGAGCGAAAATGTCTGAAATTTACATATGAGGTTCAGGGAATGATAATAAAAAGGGCTGTTACAGAAAATATAAGTAAACTTAAAAAAAAAGGAAAAAAAATTGGATTTCTTTTTAAAAAAATAAAAGTCCAGAAAAATGATTAAAATATCAAAAAAAATCTATTAATAAAGAGACTCTTTACTGCAGAATTTTATAATGAACGGTTTATTAGATATTGAATTAAAACGGGAATATTTTTAACATTGAAGCCTATGGGATTCGCCTGACTAAATCTGCCGCATGAAATCACCGAATGACAGAGCATTTCGGGAACCTTTCACTGCGGGTTTGTGTTCTCTGAATAGCCGAAGCAGTGCTTTTTTATGGGGATTTCACTGCCCTCGAACAGGCACCGTATGTGCAGGCAATTCGCCAGGATTTGACGTATTGCCTGCTCTCTGAATAGCCGCATGACAAAGAAAGGTAACCGAACGCTGATTTTCAGCGTTCGGTTACCTTTCTCAAGCAATTCGGAGCTCTTTGAATTACCCTTTTTGTCACACAGGGGCTTCTTATAGACTATCACCCCCTGCAGGGCCACAATCACTGATATGGAGCTATTTCACACACACCCTTCGTGTGTTGAACTCATTTTGACAATTATGTTTTTAAATACGATTTAAGTCTTATTTTTTATTACAGGACCCAGACAAATTATATATCGTTTTTTTCCAGCAGATTCAGCACATTTCATTATTATGGAGTCTATTCACAAAGCACCGAAATAGAGTTCCATTTCTGTGTATTTCAGCTCAATTCAGCGATTTGCGTTTTGTTGAAATTTCAGTGAATTCGCCATTTATCGAGTCGCTGAAGCAGTTACCGGACATTGGCGAATAGCAATAAATTGGCCTTGGCGAATTACGCAGAATGGGAAGAAAATTAGTCAAATCAATAAAAATGTGTCTAAATAAGAAAAAGGTTATTTAAAAAATAATGAAAAGGTCTGTTACAGAAAAATAATCTTTTCAAAAAATAAAAATAAAATTTCTTTAAAATAAATAAAAATAATGGTTTTAACGACAAGATATTCGGTTTATTCCATTGAAAGCTATGGGATTCGCCCGTTTTATACCTGTGGAATTGAAACACTGAAATCAGGGAATGTCGTTAAAATTTCGCTGCGATTCCCGGTTCTGTGAAAAGACGAATCATTAGTTCTCTATGGGACAATTTCGGTGCCGGTGAATTGCACCATATTTCGCCATCAGTTTGCCTGTATTTGATGAATTGACAGCTTCGTGAAAAGACAAATTGCCCCGAAATCGCAGATCTGGTGAAATTCTGTTTGGTGGTAACTTCAGAGCTTTGTGAATAACCCTGTAAGTCTGTACGTCACGTCACCATGCTGTAACAAAAAGTGTCACAGTGTAAATCTTCATTCGAATTTCATTCATTTACAGCCGGGTCAGACCCCTTGGCCCTCCTGATGTTTTGAAACTACATCTCCCATGAGGCTCAGCTACTCATTAGCTTGGCAACAAAGTCTCGTGAGAAATGTAGTTCCAAAACATCCGGGGCTCTATTCCATAGCTGGTGCTGATGCAATGTTTTTTCCCCCCAATTGAAGCTGAAAATAAAGTCATTCTTTGTTCTGTTTTCACCCTGCAAGGAGCTCCAGCTATTGACTGGGTTTGGGCCAGAATCAGTACTACTTGGGGATACTGACAGCAAGGGGAGCATTCTGCATGTGGGTACGGGTCCCCACGTTACAGTGACTGGCAGCGCTGGGATCAAATGCGCCTTTCTGGCTCCGCAGAAAAGAACCATAGAAGCAGAGTTTTATCACCAGTTTTTCGGTGTCGTTAATATTTTGGCTGACGAATCCCTGTGGTATTTAGCGGCATGACAATGGAATAATTATCAATACGCTAATTAATGTTGGCACTCCCCATGTTAAGTATAGGATTTACAAAGTACAGTAAGCTCACTCAAGCAGGCGCATACATCGATGCGATAACGGGTTTAGTGTCAGGGATGTATTCTGGGGCATGCGTTAAAACTCTTATCCTGGCGATAACGTTTACACATCTGTCACATGCCAGGTGCCTGCGGGGTCTCAAGGGGGTCCCGGGCACACGGCGCCGCTGACTGGCCGGGTGCCAGGAGCTCTTTTGGTCCCTGGCAATCTTGCGGCTAATGAGGGGGTGGGGTGCGGCATGATGATGCGGAGCCGCTGGCCTTTAAGTAAAAGGTGCGTGGTCTGAGTCATTGCCTCGAAGTGGAGTTGGTTCCCGCGTCGCTTGGTGTATTCGTTCTCGAATCACTGATTCATTGATTTCATGTCGCTCTATCCCTGACCCGGATTGTATGAGGACCCTGTTTGTTGCTGACTCGGACTGCCTTCTTGACCATTCTTTCTGTGACCAAGCCTGTAAATCAAATCAAATCAAAATCAAAATAAGCTTTATTGGCAGGACCAAATACATTTTAGCATTGCCAAAGCATATGGGGAGGAGGGGGGTAGTGGGACATATATATGGGGGGGGGAATGGGCAAGTCCATGGACATTATCAGGGGTAAGGGATAATGTGAAGGGGGATGGGGGCGAGTCCGTGTTGGGGATTTGTATGTATTTTATGCTCAGAGCAGACTCCGAGTGTATGCTGCTTCTACCCCACACTGACTCGGAGTATGTCAAACCTGCATAAAGCTGACTTAGAGAATATACTGATCCTGCCTGTAACCAAACCAGAGTGTATGAGAACCCTGCCTGTTGCCAGAATATAATAATAAACGGTTTATTAGATATTGAATTAAAACTGAATATTTTTAACATTGAAGACTATGGGGCGAAACATTTTCCACACCTTTTGGGCCAAAAGATGTGCAAAATGTTTCGCCCCATATTCTTCAATGTTAAAATATTCCCGTTTTAATTCAATATCTAATAAACCGTTTATTATTATATTCTGTAGTAAAAGAGTCTCTTTATTTCTAGATTTTTTTTTAGGATTTTTTTTTTTTTTTGTATTCAAAATTTTTTATTTTGAAATATGTCATCATACAGAGAAACATAGAGTTAGGGCCTCGCAGGGCCGCACATAGTCGTCTGCAATAACTCAGCATAGAGAAAATAAAGAAAAACAGTATATAGAAGACTATAAAGTCATCCAAAAATAGCAATAGGACAGCAAAAAACATCCCCAGATGGGGGGGGGGTCTCATCTATAGATAAGCAACAAATAAATGATCTTGCAGGGTCAAACAATAAACATCTCTGAAGAGTAAGGTTGGGGGGGGAGGTGGACAAACACACCAAAAAGTGCTCCAGGACCCAAAAAAAAAAAAAAAGAGGGGGGGATGGAAAAGGTGGCAAAGGCCAAATGTGTGACTGTCCTGGCACACTCCCGAAGGTCCGAGGTACCGTAGGAGGCCATGGACGTGTGCAGGTCACAGAGGCCGGGGTACATGAGGGCCAAGTGCGGCAGACAAAGCCCTGGTGGCCGCCACAGTGGCACGCCCCAAGTTGCCCCAATGCCAAAAAAAAAAAAAAGGGGGGGGGAGAGGGTCTGCAGCACGAGGTGGTGTGGTGAAAAATAAAAAACATGGGAAAGGGAGGAGAAAAGGGTGTGAATTGGGGTATAGGCTGCTAATAATGTCTCAGGGGGGGCAGCGAAAGTCTGAAATCACATTGCAGGAAAATAAAAAATCAGCTACAAAACAGAGTCCGTAGCGTTTCTGAACAGCTTAACAAAAGGCATCGGGGGGGAAGAGAAAGGGTGGGGGGGTTCTCACAGGGAAACATCGATAGGACATCGAAATAAATTGGGGGGGTATTGAAAAATGTCCACAATGGCAGCCGCTGAAGACAAAAATAGTAAAAACAAAAGTCCTCATAATAGAGCACAGCAAGGGAATAAAATAAAAGAAAAAGAAGAGTCATCAAGGAAAGAACATCTGGGGGGGTGAACTAAACTAAAATCAAAAGGGAGGAAGAGTCTAGGATCGGGATCACAACTGGTAGTTCTCCGCAAGACACTCCAGGTCCTTCGGTCTCCCTAGACACAAAGAGCGCATCAGAAAAACAAGTCATGATGTCCCCTTAGCCTGTATCCCGGAAGGGGGGCATTCTCAAGGCCGGTAGGGCGCTGCATGGGAGGCCTGGAAACACTGCTATCACAGCCATCAGATCGGGACCGGCAACTTCTGTGGCTCCGGGTCCCCACTCGCCTCCCGTAGATTGACTGGTTTCGTCAGGGCCGCGCCGCCGTGCTCAGCAATCTCCTGCTGGAGGTCTCCAGGCTTGACCTCTATCAGAGGGTCCGGCTCCGATTCCGGCATTAGCAGGTGGTCTAACAACCTATCCTCAGCCCGCAGCACCTCGGTCTCCGCCTCCACTGCCAGCATACCGTCACATGAATCCTCTTCAGGCCGATCGCCCCCGGAAGCACCTCCGTCTGAGGCCTCCACTCCACTGTCAGGCCGCATGATCGCCATCATGCGGCGCATGTCACCACGCGTCAGCAGGCGCCCATCATCCTCCAGGAACAATAGCAGGGCATCTAACACAGCCGGGAGACGGGGGCCCTCCGTCTCCGCGGCCCTCAGCATGGGTCCCATCAGAATCGAGACACCCGAGACAGGTAGGCTGGGGAACGACAACAGCCCAGAAGTAGGCCACAAAATGGCCGCTGGCCGCACACTCCAGCCGGAGGGTCAGCGAGCAGACACGTCTCTCTGGACCGGAGGGGGGCGGGTCGATCAGGCTCCGGTCGGTAAAAATAAAAAAATAAAAATTCTCAAAGCTTGACGATTGACTCAGCAGACTGGTCCTCCTCAGGATCTTGGTCTAGGACGAGGCCGCAGGTAGGCTATAAGTAGGCCGCAAGATGGCTGCCGCGCCGTGTTCCAGCCCCGGATCAGTAGCCGCAAGCAATGTCTCTGGTCCGGAGGGGGGACCTAACGGGCTCCGGACACGTCAGTACCGGTGGCCAGCCACACCAGGACCCCTAAGGGTAAAATCTTGGAAAATTAAGGCAGCTGGGGGTCCCTAAGCAAGAAAGACACGCGGAGCTCCTTCAAAGCGTGTCCGCTCCCGCTCGCAGCCGGCCACGCCCCCCAGGATTTTTTAAGCATATTTGGAAAATTACCGAAATTACTAATTGAATGAAAATTTTTCGGATAGGAAATCTTTTCGTTTTCATTTGGAAAATCGTCCGAATCACCGAATCGGTCTGAAACGAAATGCATACCCCTACTTAATTCTTCTCTTGTATTTAGTGCATTTAATAGATCACATGACTATAGGGGTTTATTCAATAAGCGGCGAACTTGCCACCAAATTACACTGAACCATGACTTTCCCCGTAATGTGCAATTTCGTGGCAGTTCGTCTTTTCACAAAGCTGTCAATTCACCAAATACAGGCGACTTGAAAGTAAAATATTATGCGTTTCACAGCCGTTCAGCATCAGAGAAATTGTCCCATCGAGAAGTAATGGTTAATCTAATCACAGACGCCGAAATGTCGCGAAATGCCCAGACCATTTTGTTATTTTTTTATAGGACTTTTTTATTATTTCATACATTTTCATGTGTTTTTATTCTTTTAAACAATTTTTAAGAAGTAGTAAAGTTCGGTTTTTTTGTTTTGTTTTGGTGGTTCGGCCTTTTTGACAGCGGGCGGTGGTCAGTTCGGCGGTCTGCGGCGGCGGTCGACAACTTCTGCGCAGTTTGGGGACCCTGTGTTGATGTCACATTTCCAGCCCTGATCCCTGTTGTGAGCTGATCCGGGCCGGCTCTTACCCCTGTCTGGGCCATTTATTCCTCTTCCTTCGCTCCCTGGATCCCAGGATTTCCCTGTGGCCTGTCTGGTTCCTTTTATAAGCCGGGCTCTCCCATTTCCCTGTGCTCTGTTATAAGGGTCACTTTGCTCCCTGTGGTTCTGCCTGTGATTCTGTTTCTGCTTCCAATATTTGCCTCTGTGATTCTTCCTTTGTATTTTATTGTTCAGGTTATTATCTGGTTCCTAGTTTCCCTTGTCTGTTTGTCCCTCCAGTCGCCTTGTCTTTTGTTTTTATCCTGATTTTATTTGGTTTCTATGTATGATTATTGATATTCCTGTGTGTGTGTCTCTGGCTGAGCGCTTTGACTTTTCTATTTGTGTTAACCCTTGTGCTTCTTGCTCTTGATATTTTCCTGTGTGCCGACCTTGGCTTTTATATTTTGACTTCCCTTTTGGATTCTCCATTCTGTCCTGTATTCTTCTTGGTCGTTTACTGCACCTGGCTTTTCTACTGACGTCTCTGGATTTACATACACAAGTTTCAAAGCGCCTGCGCAGAGTGATGGATTAGAGCTGCATGCACATGCACAGATCTGATCCATCACTGCCTTTCTGAGAATGCTCGCTACAGTGATTGGTCCCATAGGGTGACGTTCGCCGCTCTCTGTGTGACATCACTAATTGATCTGATGTCTGGCTGGCTGAAAATCTCAACTGCTGGTGACCCTGGATGGGGTGGAGGAAATTGTAGCATGATGAATACTTCTACTGATGTTATATAATGAATCTGCGGGGAAAAAAAAGGATATATAATATGTCTGGGTCCTACACACATTTTTTTTACTATTTTATTGTTTTAACCTGCTATTGTTCAATTTTTTTTCAGTTTGGTGAAACTCAACGAGGCCAATTCGGTGCTTTTCACCAACATCTGATAACTGCTTCAGTGACTTCATTTTCCGCAAAATACAGTGAACATACAGTGAATAGTTAATGCACCACAATATTTTCGGTGAAATGGAAGGAAAATGGGCTGAAATGAAAAGCACTTGTGTTTAACCCTCTGTGTTTTTGTTTTTTTTATATTTTTCAGATTTAAAGAGACATTCATTTGCTCCTGTTGATAGAAAAGTATTTTGTTCCTGTTGAATTTTTCGTTGATAACCAAAAAAGGTATATTGTGCAGCGTTATCAGACCGGGTGATCTTGCATATTTAATATATCCAGATTTTTATCAACCAAGTTTTTACTATCTGCTAAATCAGAGCAACCTCTTTAGACAGAGAATTCACCGGGTGTTGGTTAAAATCTCATTTCTATATGTCTCCATGTAAGACCATTTGTACCTTTTTTTTATTATGAGGTGAGGGACTCTGGCTTCAAGAAATGTTTAGTTTTAATAATAAAGAAATCCATGGCAACCCAAGCCAGCATAAAGGGAGTTTTGACATGGCAGAGTTTGGTTTGGTGACAGTGTAAATTATTGCATCCCCCCCAGGCATACAGAAAAAGTCCTAAAACGTCTTCAGGAATTGCTTTTGAAAAACCACTGCTATATGTTGAAGAAAACACCATGAAGCCTGTGCCAGAAGAGCAAGAAGAAACAATGATCAAAGATAAAGATTTGCACTCCTCAGAAAATCCAAAAGAACCAGAGAATCCAGGACTGTCATCTGGGACATTTCTGTGTCCTGACAGTGAGAAATGTTTAATCACAAATGGAAGTCTTGGTAAACGCAGGAGAGTTCACGTAGCAAAGAAGCTGTTTACTTGTTCTGAATGTGGGAAATGTTTCAGAACAAAGAGTGCGCTTACTAAACATGAGAGAATTCATACAGGAGAGAAGCCGTTTGCATGTTCTGAATGTGAGAAATGTTTTAGAACAAACAGTGCGCTTACAGACCATGAGAGAACTCATACAGGAGAGAAGCCGTTTGCATGTTCTGAATGTGAGAAATGTTTTAGAACAAAGGGTAAACTTACTATACATGAGAGAATTCATACAGGAGAGAAGCCGTTTGCATGTTCTGAATGTGAGAAATGTTTTAGCAGAAAGGATGAGTTTACTGTACATGAGAGAATTCATACAGGAGAGAAGCCGTTTGCATGTTCTGAATGTGAGAAATGTTTTAGAAGAAAGGATGAGCTTATTCGACATGGGAGAATTCATACAGGAGAGAAGCCATTTGCATGTTCTGAATGTGAGAAATGTTTTAGATCAAAGCGTGTCCTCACTGTACATGAGAGAATTCATACAGGAGAGAAGCCGTTTGCATGTTCTGAATGTGGTAAATGTTTTAGAACAAAGGATGAGCTTACTGTACATGAGAGAATTCATACAGGAGTGAAGCCGTTTGCATGTCCTGAATGTGAGAAATGTTTTAGAACAAAATATAAGCTTACTGTACATGAGAGAATTCATACAGGAGAGAAGCCATTTGCATGTTCTGAATGTGAGAAATGTTTTAGAACAAAGGATAAGCTTACTGTACATGAGAGAATTCATACAGGAGTGAAGCCGTTTGCATGTTCTGAATGTGAGAAATGTTTTAGAAGAAAGGATGAGCTTATTCTACATGGGAGAATTCATACAGGAGAGAAGCCATTTGCATGTTCTGAATGTGAGAAATGTTTTAGATTAAAGCGTGTCCTCACTGTACATGAGAGAATTCATACAGGAGAGAAGCCGTTTGCATGTTCTGAATGTGGTAAATGTTTTAGAACAAAGAATGAGCTTACTGTACATGAGAGAATTCATACAGGAGTGAAGCCGTTTGCATGTCCTGAATGTGAGAAATGTTTTAGAACAAAGGGTAAGCTTACTGTACATGAGAGAATTCATACAGGAGAGAAGCCATTTGCATGTTCTGAATGTGAGAAATGTTTTAGCAGAAAGGATGAGCTTACTGTACATGAGAGAATTCATACAGGAGTGAAGCCGTTTGCACCTTAATGTGAGAAATGTTTTAGAACAAAGAGTGATCTTACTAAACATGAGCGATTTCATTCAGGAGAGAAGCTGTTTGCATGTTCTGAATGTGGGAAATGTTTTAGATCAAAGAGTAATCTTACAGCATATGCGAGGACTCGCACAGGACTGTAGCCGTATGTTTTAAAGCCTTTCTCAGGATAAACAAATAGTTTTCTGTACAATATATTTTATATGGGAGAGAAACTGTTTGATTGGTCTGATTGGGGGAAGATGTTTTGAAGCGGTGTTTCCCAAACCTGTCCTCGGGACCCTCCGCCTCGCCAGGTTTGCTAGATCTCGTTCTTATCTGCCGACATTTTTCTATGTTTCTATGTTTTTCTATGAAGCACAGCACAGGTGTTATGATTTGCTGCTCAGTGATTGCAGGATTCAGTCTGCTTTTCCTCAAGGTGATCTGCAAAATCTGGCCTGGTTGAGGGTCCCGAGGACAGGTTTGGAAAACACTGTTTTAGAGCAATAGATGGTTACATTACTTGATATACATGAGAGCATTCATACAGGAGATAAATTGCTAGAGATATGTATATTTAAGCTAATCTCCTGGAATCATTCAGGAGAGAAACCCTTTGCGTGTCCTGAATGTGGGAAAGGCAGCTCCTAAGAGACGCACAAGAATCCACACAGCTGATAAGCAGTTTGTATGTCCTGATAGGGTGAAATGTTTTTAGAACCAATGGTGGACGTTATCTTCATGTGAGGTCATACATGAACGGTATGTGCTGAATGTGGGAGATGACTTTGCAGAACGTCAATGCGTTTTAAAAGTGAATGAACTTGCCCCGACAAGAACCGACGTGCAAAATCATTTACCTCTAAATCAAATCTGTATCGACACGTAAACTCACTGGGAGCAAAGCCAGTTTCATGCCATGAATGTGAGTCAGGTTTCAGAACATAAAAATAAAGTAATATGGTTTAGTGCTAAGGCAGGATAGGTGGGTGAGAGAGCAATAATGATGTCCCCAATGGATATTATCAAAATCAGTATCTAGCACTAGACAAGAAAAGGGGGTAACCCTGAAACATGAATATAAACAATACGATACTGTAATGCTCTGGCAATGAACAAACAACGCAACAAAGGGTTAAAAGGTCTCTGTGGCCTATGTCCGGGTTTGTGTGTACCACACTTTGGGTATATAGTAAGTGCCTCCTATTCGTCTATCGCAGAAAGCTAAAAATTTGCTCTTAGGATCCTTCAATGACACTTTTTAAAGGGACTTCACCCAGGTACTACAGATCCTAAATGAGGACTCAGTCATAGCATAGTGAGGAAACAGCCCTTTGTGGGTCCGTGGTGATGAGAAAGAAAGAAAAGGTTCCTCAAACCAGTATCGCACCAGGAGATGCCAGGGTTTGATGCATTGGGGGCTGAAAATTCAATGGCCAGTGCTGGGAGCGCTCACACCAGGGATTATAAAAATGGTTTGGTTTACCACAAATTCAATCGAAGTCTGAGTAGAAACTCTGATCAGACACGTCAGAATATGATCCATCAGACTCCCGAACATGACCTCTTCCCCAAACAAGGGACATTTTGAAAAGAACGGAGGCTTATTTTTTAGACCAGGGCCTCCAGATAGAAACATCCCAAACGAGCGCTGCAGCACTAAACAAATTATTGTGCTGCCTGCATGGATGATGCAAATTTGGCAGCCGCGAGGCCCTGTAGGTACGAGGCCTTAGGCGGCCACCTAATTTGCCTAATTAAAGCGCTGCCATTGGCATATGCCATTGATAGATAATATTGCAATTCAATGTGGCTTTAGCTTGAATAACCTAGAGCAGTGGTTTCCAACCCTGGTCCTCAAGTAGCCCTAACAGGCCAGGTTTGCAGGATATCTGAAGCAACAGGGGATGTGATTTGTTGCTCAGTGATTGCAGGATTCAGTCTGCATTTCCCCAAGGTAATCTTTATAATCTGGCCTGTTAGAGATGTCCCAAGAAACACATATATTGCATATATATGTATCAGCCACGTCTACCTCCTGCCTCAGCTACAGCTACAAGTCAGCAGATCCAGGCTATGTTATATGATCTTCGCTCCACCATCCAGGAGGATTTTCATTCTATCACTGCTTCCCTGCATCAGGAAATTCGAGACATTGGTGAGCGCACTGACCTTTTGGAACATAAGTCTGATAATTTATGGGCATAACGAATTAGTGGATGCCTACAAAGAGTTAAAAACGTTGCACGCTACTCTTTTACTTAAAGTTACGGATCTAGAAGATCGCTCACTCAGAAATAATATTCACATTCGTGGCGTCCCTGAATCTGTTAAGGCTGAGGGCCTGTTTGGGTATCTGCTCGACCTCTTTCAACAATTACTACCTGATGCTGATAAGGCTGACCTCTGCTGGATAGAGAGCACCGTGTCCCAAAACCACGTAATCTGGATGCTGCAGTGCCTAGGGATGTTTTGACCCGCATTCACTTTTACCATATGAAGGATTCTCTGATGGCGGCAATGCAAAAGGCCCGACGCTCCCTGAAACTTATGCTGCAATATCCTTTTTCCCAGATTTATCGGCGGCTACGATGCAAAGACAACGGGAATTTTTGCCGGTTACCAAAGTGCTTCGCAATCACCACATACCGCACAGATGGGGCTTGCCTTTAAAGCTGCTAGTTACCTATCGTGGAACATTGTCGGTGTTTCATTCTTTTAAAGACGGAATATCAGCTCTCCAGGTGTGGGATCTGATGGGCGATGTGACCCCCCACACTGTGCACCTCCTTTGTCGCCGTCTAAGGTTTCCCCTGAATGGCACTGTGTACACACAGAGAAGTGAATATTGGTGGATCTTGCTTTATTGCCCTCACTCCTGATTTTTGGGTCCGTTGCTGAGCCATGGGAGTCCTGGTTTGGCTCCACAGGGGATATATTCACTGAACGGTCTGACAGTTGGCTGGTCTGATGTCGGAGCACTTTTTCTTTTTGCTCATTTCTTGCTGGTTCCCCCCCCCAACTCCCCCCATGGTTTTTGGGGTAGGCCTGACTTCTGACAGTGGCCACAGAGTCTTTTTTGTTTTTGTACAGGGAGTGGTTCCCTATTGCACCGACTCTGTAACTTTTTCTTTTTACTTTTCTTTTTTTTCTCTTTTCCTTATTTTTGCTGTTTTTTCCCTCTCCCCGTTGCACCATATCGATATGCTTATATGACACTGATTGGGACATACGTACTATTGTGCTCTTGGGACGCTACTCACTTTGGTGTTTGGTCCTTCTTTCTGCCATTTGAGAATTAATTTTTTTCTGCATTTCTGATGGGTTTGAAATTTGTCTCTTTCAATGTTAAAGGGATGAATATTCCATATAAACGTCATTCACTTTATGCTGATTTGTGTTCTAATCCCCCCGCTGTAGTATGTCTCCAGGAGACCCACTTTAAGCGCTCTGTGCATCCTAGGTTATATCTCCATCCCTACCCACATCGATTCCATGCTACTGCTCCTGTGAAGGCGAGAGGTGTATCGATCTTGATTCATCGGGACGTTACATTTAAATTACACAGGTCGGTTATTGACCCACATGGGCGTTATTTGTTCCTGATATGCGATTTTGATCATGTCACTTACACAATTGCAAATTTTTATTGCCCTAACGTTGATCAGCTGACATTTCTTAGGAATGCATTCATAAAATTGATGCGAGTTACTACTGGCAGGTTGGTGATCTGTGGCGACTTCAACCACTCGTTAGATCTTCCCTCAAAGCCGACTCGTCCCCAACGGACCTCAGTACCAAAATTTACTGCCCTTCTAGCTGAATTCCAGCTATTTGATACTTGACGTCTTTTCCACCCAATGGACGTGGATTATACCTTTTATTCTGGGGCACATGAGACATATTCCAGAATTGACCACTTTTTTCTTAAACGAGATCTATTGACGACTGTTTTAAATTGTGACTTCGGCACCATCTCATGGTCGGACCACGCTCCAATCACTTTGAATCTTCAGGGCGACTCAGTTGCTCGGGGATGTGTGCCATGGTGGCTGAATGAGTCCCTACTTTCTCGTCCCGAGGTGTTAGAGGAGGTGACCCAGACCATGTCCAACTATTTTAACGAAAATAATTCTCCTGATATTTCCCCCTTGACCCTATGGCAAGCGCATAAACCTGTGATCCGAGGTGTGCTCCTTAAATGGGGCTCAAATTTCAAGAAATTGGCTATTTCCCACAGATTAGATCTCCTCCAACGCATTCATGATGCTGCACTTTCCCATAAATGATCCAGTGATGTGGCTTCCCAAACCCTCCTTCTGGATCTGCAATCACAATTGCTCGATTTAGATAAAACGGATTATTTGTGGGCGGCCCGACGACTACAAGCACGAGATTGTTTGCATGGCAATAAAGCCAGTAGGTTGGCCAACAAACTTCGACAGCACGCAGCGAAATCTAAACTTGAAAAAATGACTGATAAAAATGGAGAGACGTTTATCCATCCGAAGCAAATTGCTGGTTGCTTTACAGAATATTATTCGGATTTGTATAATTTACGCAATGATGACACTTATCCCCAACCTATCCTAGCCGACATTGTGCCTTTTCTACAGCGCGTACATCTCCCGACTTTGTCAGATGATCAGCACTTGACTCTAAGTGCCCCGATATCCCTACAGGGAACTCACAACATCTCTAGCCTCCCTAAAATCTAGCAAGGCCCCTGGCCCTGACGGCTTTATATTACAAAACCTTTCAAACCTCACTATGTCCGTATCTCCTTTCCGCATTTCGACACATATTTCAAACTGGTACTGCCTCCCCCGACTGGTTGTCCGCTACTATTGTTACTATCCCTAAAACCTCTCCTCCGGCCCCGACATGTTCTAAATATAGGCCCATTTCATTACTTAACACGGACACTAAGTTATATGCAAAAATGTTGGCGAATAAGATTGTGGGCTTGCTGCCCATGTTAATTGTGGACGATCAAGTAGGCTTTATTAGGCATAGACAGGGCCCTGACTATACGCTTAAAGTAACATTATTGATGGATATGGTGACTCGCACAGTAACCCCGACTTTATTATTATCACTTGATGCCGAAAAGGCATTCGACCGCTTACATTGGTTGTTTTTAGAACATACACTATTGAAATTTAACTTTCCCGGTGCATTGATCACTGCTGTTATGTCCCTATATGCCAACTCGAACCCGACTGCATCTGTTTTAAATGCCGGTTTTCTTTCTAAACCCATGAATATTACCAATGAGACTCGTCAGGGATGTCCGCTTTCTCCTCTACTGTATGCGCTGGCCCTCGAGCCCTTGGCTCAGGCGATTCGCCAAACAGACGAGATAGAAGGTATTCCTGTAGGCCCGTCCATATGCAAACTCGGTTTGTTTGCCGATGATATTTTAATTACTGTGACAAACCCCCTAACGTCATTGCTGGCCCTACAAGCGATCTTAGCTTGATTATAGCAGGGTATCTTATCATAACATAATGAAGACTCAAGCCCTCCCTTTTGCTATCCCTGGTCCAGAAGTTGCCACATTGAAACGCCGATACCCCTTTGATTGGAGATCCTGTTCTTTAACTTATCTGGGAACTAAGATGTCCTTCTCCAACAATGCCCTATTTGATCTAAATTATAAACATCTTATTTCTTTAAATCATTATGCTTTTGAACTGGCCTCAAAATTTCCACTCGCCTACTAGCATTTGGCGAGTGAAAATTACATGAGGGCGAGTGGGAATGCAGATGCAGGCAGGGCAGGATAGGGGTTAGGTGGGGCAACTAGTGGCGAGTAATTCTTAAGGCCTGGTTAGTAGCTTGGGACTTGAAATTTTGAGCCCTGCTCTAGAAGATGGTCGAAGGTTGAGCTCTCTTGGGTGGGCAGGAATCATGCAATTAAAATGTTATTGCCGAAATTGTTGTTTGTTTTTAGAGCCATACCTTTTTCAGCCCCTCTTGTTATTTAAGTCCCTTCTCGCCTCTTTATCCCATTTTGTATGGCGGGGAAAACGCCCGTGTATTAAGGCAGATGTTCTACACGCTCCAGTGGCTCTAGGAGGTCTTAGCCTCCCAAACCTTCTACACTATTATAGAGCGGCGGTATTGTTGAATTTGGGCCGTCTAGTGTCTCGATTCATCTTGCCCCAGTGGTCCATACTAGTTTTTCCTCAGTCCCTCCCTTACAACTACTCCACTCTGGTGTGGTCACCTAAACTTAAGCGACCACGTCTGGACTCACTTTCTCCGTTCTCCAGATTACTTCTGAATATCTGGGATAAATCTCGCTCTGTTTTGTCCACCACATACCCTTTAGCCATGGCAGCCCCCATTTCAATCCTCTCCCACCTCATCCCTAATTTTAACCATCATGTGTGGTTTCAGAAAGGAGTAACTCATCTCTGTCATTTATATGATTCTCAAGGGTTTTTGGCCTTCTCCATTCTTAGTCAGAAGTTTTCATTAGGACCCACTTTTCATTATTCCTTTCCTATTCAAATTAGGTCATGTCTGTCTACTTATCAAATGTTGAGGTTCCCTAACCAGACCAATTTATTAACCCCGTTTGAGCACTACTGTGTAACCCCCTTTTTGGAAGTTCGTATTCTCTCCCTCCTCTACCGTCTTTTGGTGTCCTTGCCTATGACATCCAGGTGGCGTTATAAAACTAATTGGGAAAGGGATCTAGGTACCCAGATTTCTGAATCCACCTGGGCGGATTGCTTTGTACTTGATACCTCTAAATTCCGCTGTATTTCCTTAACGGAAGCTAGGAAGAAAGTGTTAAATAGGTGGTATATTACTCCTGATAGGGAACACCATTTTAATCGTAGGGTGTCGGCGGTGTGTTGGAGATGTGGGGAGGAGCCGGGTTCCTTCTTTCATGTTTGGTTGTCTTGTCGCTTGATCACACCGTTCTGGACTTCTGTTGCCCAATTTAGTTCCGAGGTTGTAGGTTCCGAAGTTCCTTCCTTGCCTGAAATTCTCCTCCTCCAGTTTATGCCTGACACCTCCAAAAGCAATCCTTAGCCCATGTGTTGTTGGTAGCGACGACCTTGGTCGCTGTAAGATGGAAGTCATCCACTCTCCCTACACTTAAAGACATTTCTACGCGTCTCCATACACTTAGGCTCCAAGATGGAATGGCCAGAAATATTGCGGGAATTCCACAAACAAGGAAAGACCACTGGTCTAACTGCTTGATGTTATGTATGTATATCTCGAGCTATGGTCGTTGATATTTTCTATATGGTTGCAATGTTCTTTACCCCCCTTCCTCTTTTCTTTTCCTGTATTTCATATGTTTTATCTGAGAAAACAATAAATCTTTTATTTTAGAAAAAAAAAAACTCGTTTAAATTTTTTTTAAAAAAAATCTAGCATGCTAGAGGCACTTGAGGACCGGAGTTGGGAACCACTGACCTAGCGTATTGATATTATCAAGAAGCTGTCTCCCCCTAGAGGGCATTAATAGGTTTGCAGACACATAGGTATGTACAGTAATTCTGCTACGCATAATTTAGCTCTATTTTAACCACATACTGGAATGAACAGGGTTACCCCACCATGTTTATAATTGTTCTTACTATTAGTACTTATGTGATCTAATAAAGTTTTGTTTTATTGTTAAACCACCACGGCTTGTGTACTAGTATTAGACACAATTTTTATTTTCTATTTTGTGTTTTTATTGCACAGGTGACATTCTATCACAATACAAGCTTGGATTCACGGAGTTCTTCGGAACGACCCATTTGTCACCAATGTTTGTGAATGCAGACTGCAGGGCCGGGGGCTTGATTTTTATAAACCAGAGGCAAAGGCTCAGCTTGAAACACCTGAATTCAGTAATATAATGTGGGTCCCATACCCACATGCCCAAAGCTTCCCTTGCTGTCAGTTTCCCGAAGCAGAACTGATTCTGGCCCAAATCCACCCATTCAATAGCCGGAGCTCTTTGCAGAGTGAAAACAAAACTGGGAATGACTTTCTTTAGGGTTTCCAATTACAAACACAGACAGGCGGATGTGCAGAATACAATGGTAAAACACAACCCAGCTTTTCCATACTGAATAGCCTCCCCCTTCCCACACATACGCCCATACGCAGAGAAATCTGGTTTAAACCAGATCCTGGGGGGGTTGGATGGAATCAGGGGAAACAATGGAATCCATTGTTTACAGATGCACGTGTAGCGCTCACTCCCGGAGGAGCCGCTGAAATTGAACCACGGGTCAGTCTCCCCGCACTAGGGAATAAATATACTCCAACACCGCTGTACGTTTTATAAGTTAAAAGGTTTACTAAAAGGTTTGCAATTCTTGAGACACAGTATATGCAGGAATATTTACAGTACTTTCGTAATACGATAAACGCGTAGCGGTAAAAGAACCGAAAACACGAGGACTTCGTATTTTCGGGAAAAAAACCCCGACCGAGCAGAAAATTGAACGATACGAAATTCGAGGAAAAGACCCCGTAGCGAGACACAATAAAACACACAGTTCTCGTATCACGATAAACGCGCAGCGGGAAAAAATAAAAGGAAAAAAATGTTCGGAATGTAACTTTAACTTTTCCCCCTTTGTCCCGATTCAATCAAGGAAACTGAGTCCAGCATAGGTTAAGTCCCAGAACATGAAGTGGTGTGCATGCGTGTATATATGGTACCCGGGTACTTTTCAACTGGCCAGTGATTTTACTTTAGTGATGTCTTCGACTAGTCAGTTGGGGCCCTGTAGGTTTTAGAAAGAAAACAGCAGCGTACTGTCACGGAATGGCCCAGCACCCTCAGCCAGGGGCGGTGCAGTGACCGTGGGGGCTATGGACACTCGGGTGCGGTGGCACGCACCCAGTTTTACAAGTATTTTTATTAGATGTGATTATTGTGTGGTGTAATAGGGTGTTCCCCGTTGGTTTATTGCGTAATGTATTTCCCCTTTGTCTGCCTTGCCCGCCGCCATTTTCCGATCTCTGTGGCGCAGTTCAGAATTCTCGATTCGGAAAATGGCCGATTCGAACCATCCGGTTCGGATCGCAAAATGGCCGATTCGGACCATCCGGTCCGAATTGGCGACTCCCTGAAGGATGGTGGCCAATGGGTCCTGGGAGGGCGGGCAAGGAGTCCCATTGTATTGTAATTTTATGTGAAGTGATAAATGCCTGAACTGTAAACAATAAAGGCAGATTTTGCAGTGCATCCAGCTTTGACTGATGTGGTTTCTTCTCCGCCGTATTTTCGTATCTGAGAGTCCCTCGCCATCTCAGGGTACGGTGTTCACCCAGGTGCGATCCGAATCGAGCGCTCTGTGCCTGCATCGTGTAGCAGGGCAGAGGCGCAGCGCAAGAAGATTCGGGTCTTTGAAAGACGGAGATCCGAACCAAAGGGAGCGGCCGTGTACCGCGCTTCGGTATTGCGAGGGATTGCGGTAAGATCCGAATCCCTCGCCCATCCCGCTAGATCCGAAGATTCCTTCCGCTCCGATCCGAAAAGTCATCCTCCATTGAGATCCGAAAAGTTACCCGCACCGCGATCGGAAACGTTTCCCGCAAGATCCGAAACGTTTCCCACATCCGTTACGAATATTCCTCCACGGCAGAACCGATCTCCACGGACGTCCCACACCCGCAAGGTCAGTGAACCAGCTGCTCAGGACGCTGAGTGCCGTATGGCTCAGTGGTCGGGCTGGTTCTAGGCAGGGGTCCCCTCCACCGCCCGCTAACCCGTCCCTAGGGTCACGCCAGGCCGCACGAGACGCCGAGTGCGCGCCACTCGGTAGTCGGGCCAGCGGTAAGCGAAGGGGTCACGCAGATTGAGCACACCCGCAGGCGGAACAACATCTCCATTCCGTCATACTGGTGGCAGCGGTGGGATCGCTCTCTGCAGGCCCCCTGGAGACCTACGCCATGGTGGTGTACACCTATTATGACCGGGACACCCTGCGTGGGATGTTGGAGAACCGGGGAGGAACGCCGGGTAACAAGAAAAGAAAGACCCTGATCAAGGAACTGACCCGGATGGATCAGGACACGGTGGCGACGCCCGTCCCCAGCCCTGTCCCAGCGGAGGTGGAGGAAGATGCTGGCCTCAGAGAGGTGCGGCGTCGGATCGCCCTGCTAGGAGATGCCCCGACGACGGCGGACAGATGCCGAGTGATGCGGGAGTTCTACCGGGAGGTGGAACAGGAAAAGGACCGCCAGCACGAGCTGCGGTTGGCCGAGCTCCGCGGAGCAGAGCCAGAGGATTTGAACCCCGAACCCTACCCCGTGGAACCCTGGGACGAGGCTTACAGCTTGACTGGAGCTTCCCCTTGGGAATCTGCAACCCCCAGTGACGGCCCTTGCGGGACTCTCAGCTCGCCTGGAGCCTGTACTGAGGACGCCACTCATTCCAGCGACCCTCGGATGGAGACTCACAGCTCGCCTGAAGCTGCATCTGAGGACGCCACATTCCCCGTTGAGGAGCGGTGCTCCTGTGCTGGTACCTTCGCCGACAGGAAGGTCGTGTTGGCAAGAGAGCTGCAGGAGGGCCTGGAGCGGGACCAGAGATCCACAGAGGAACTGTGGTACGAGGCCCTGGACCATGAGCGGGACTGCCATGATGCGTATATTCCTTCTGACGCTGTCGTCCATCAGGTGCAGTATGATGTGCGAGCAGCGTTCCTGCAAAGTCGGGCCCCAGAGGAGTGGGAGGCCGAGCTCCGGAGCCTGGTGCAGGAGGAGATCGCACTGGACGCCGCGTACCGCGCGCTCCGGTGGCTAACCGCCGCTCCGACAGTGCGCCCTATTGGAGGCAGTTCCACTGCAGGGCCTCGCTACGGGGGCACGGGGCTGCTCTACGCGAGCATGACCGCCGACCCCGAGTTTGGAGAGGAGACCGAGGAACGGATGGAAGACATCCTGGAGCGACGGGAACTGGAGATCCCATCAGACAGCAGGGACTCGGTGTTCGAGGAGCTGGAGGCCCTAGCCGAGCGAGAATGGGAGCTCGAGGTGGCTTATCGGAGACTGTTGGACGGCGTCCCGCAGTCGAGCCTGAGCTCCCCGTGGTGGGACGGGTCGGCGGAGGAAGACGACAGTCCCCAGGTTTGGGACCTATGGGAGGCCGAGGCGGACCCATGGGTGCCCGTGGGGGTTTCAACTGAGGAAGTTACCCCCTTCACCCCGCAAGAGGACAGGGTGGCTGAGGCCACGGGTCCAGTGGGGGAGGAGACGGATGGTCTCCCCGGGATGGGTTGTGCGCAACCACTGTTTGCCCCGGGGGGTGAAGTGACCATCCTTCCCCAAGGAGATCTCCAACCAGCGGAAGAGCTGGCTACGGGGCAGAGTGTCGCTGGCCTCTGCCTACTGCTTACAGTCCGCCAGGAGAAGCAGACGGATGGTTCCCCCGGGATGGGTTGGGCGCAACCCTTGCTTGCCCCGGGGGGTGAAGTGGCCATCCTTTCCCCAGGAGATCTCCAACCAGCAGAAGAGCTGGCTACGGGGCAGGGTGCCGCTGGCCTCTGCCCATTGCTCAAAGTCTGCCAGGAGGAGCAGACGGATGGTTCCCCCGGGATGGGTTGTGCGCAACCATTGTTTGCCCCGGGGGGTGAAGAGACCATCCCTCCACAAGGAGACTGTCAACCAGCGGAAGAGCTGACCACGGGGCAGAGCGTCGCTGGCCTCTGCCCACTGCTGACAGTCTGCCAGGTGGAGCAGACAGATGGTTCCCCCGGGATGGGTTGTGCGCAACCATTGTTTGCCCCGGGGGGTGAAGTAACCATCCTCCCGCAAGGGGATCCTCACGCAGCCGAAGAGCTGGCCACGGGGCAGAGCGCCGCTGGCCTCTGCCCACCACCCACAGTCTGCCAGGTGGAGCAGACAGATGGTTTCCCCGGGCTGGGTTGTGCGCAGCAAGTGACGGTCCCGGGGGGGGAAGAAACCATCCTCCCGCAAGGAGATTTCCACCCAGCGGAAGAGCTGACGCCAGGGCAGAGCGTCGCTGGCCTCTGCCCGTTTCTCCCAACCCACCTCGCGGGGCAGGGTGAGGATGTCCCCGTGCAACTGCTGTTGCACCCATTTGTCCCCCTCGTCAGCCACCAGGAAGAGCAGCCAGGTTGGGCTCTATTTGCTCCTTCGGTTGCCGTGTCCGTACCTGGCCATCCAGTGGAAGAGCTGGCAACGGGGCAGAGCGCCGCTGGCCTCTGCCCATTTTGGCAACCTTTGGGCTCGGGAGCCTTACCCAGCCATGGTCCTGTCCCACGGCTGACCTGGGCACCTGGGGCGTGTGCAGTTAGCACCCGGGTTCCCCAGGTGAGTGACAACCCTGGGGGGGGCACAGGGGGTACTCCGGCCCAGATGTATGTACTTTTGCCCAGCCGGGGTAACCTTGAGGACGTGGGGCCCCGACCAAGCTGGCACGGCCGCAAGGCCAAATGGAGAGGCCTGGTGACTCGGCCTCCCCAGACAGACTATGGGCCTGAGAGCACCGACTTCCCCGGTATGACCCGGTGGGGTCAGACCAGGTGCGTCGAACTGGGGGAGGGGGAGGAGTGTCACGGAATGGCCCAGCACCCTCAGCCAGGGGCGGTGCAGTGACCGTGGGGGCTATGGACACTCGGGTGCGGTGGCACGCACCCAGTTTTACAAGTATTTTTATTAGATGTGATTATTGTGTGGTGTAATAGGGTGTTCCCCGTTGGTTTATTGCGTAATGTATTTCCCCTTTGTCTGCCTTGCCCGCCGCCATTTTCCGATCTCTGTGGCGCAGTTCAGAATTCTCGATTCGGAAAATGGCCGATTCGAACCATCCGGTTCGGATCGCAAAATGGCCGATTCGGACCATCCGGTCCGAATTGGCGACTCCCTGAAGGATGGTGGCCAATGGGTCCTGGGAGGGCGGGCAAGGAGTCCCATTGTATTGTAATTTTATGTGAAGTGATAAATGCCTGAACTGTAAACAATAAAGGCAGATTTTGCAGTGCATCCAGCTTTGACTGATGTGGTTTCTTCTCCGCCGTATTTTCGTATCTGAGAGTCCCTCGCGATCTCAGGGTACGGTGTTCACCCAGGTGCGATCCGAATCGAGCGCTCTGTGCCTGCATCGTGTAGCAGGGCAGAGGCGCAGCGCAAGAAGATTCGGGTCTTTGAAAGACGGAGATCCGAACCGAAGGGAGCGGCCGTGTACCGCGCTTCGGTATTGCGAGGGATTGCGGTAAGATCCGAATCCCTCGCCCATCCCGCTAGATCCGAAGATTCCTTCCGCTCCGATCCGAAAAGTCATCCTCCATTGAGATCCGAAAAGTTACCCGCACCGCGATCGGAAACGTTTCCCGCAAGATCCGAAACGTTTCCCACATCCGTTACGAATATTCCTCCACGGCAGAACCGATCTCCACGGACGTCCCACACCCGCAAGGTCAGTGAACCAGCTGCTCGGGACGCTGAGTGCCGTATGGCTCAGTGGTCGGGCTGGTTCTAGGCAGGGGTCCCCTCCACCGCCCGCTAACCCGTCCCTAGGGTCACGCCAGGCCGCACGAGACGCCGAGTGCGCGCCACTCGGTAGTCGGGCCAGCGGTAAGCGAAGGGGTCACGCAGATTGAGCACACCCGCAGGCGGAACAACATCTCCATTCCGTCATACGTACTCTCTTAATTACATACGGCCTTGGGGCCCTCTCACCCATCCAGCGCAAGCTTGAGATTCTGCTGGCCCAAGACGCCTCTCCGCTCGATGTTGCCAGGGGATGCCGACCACCGGATCTGTTGTCTGGCCCTCTGTCTGTCAGCCGCGACTCATCCAGCTTACCGCCTGCTCCCCGCTTCGATCGACCGCGGTACTCCTCACTCGAGGGGTCTTCTCTCCTTCAGCTACACTCGGATGGCCTAGAGGGTGAGGGCTGTGTCCCGCAAGCTGAGTGAGCCAATCCTGGAGGCCCGATCCACTCTGTCTGCGCTCCGGCCTATCTTTGGTCTCTCTCTTTGCTCTGTGCATCCGCTCTCCTTGACTCCCTGGCGCGCTCTGCCTGTTCTCCACGAGGTGCAGGATGTACAGCCTCTCCAAAAGCCCACCCACTTCCTGTTTCTTCGCAAAGCATGCATGGACATGTAGTTCGAGTGTCCAGTGTCTATAATCGCGATTGTCCCCATCTTGTGGCCAAAAATGGGTACTGCCACAGTAATTTTCAACACATCGCTACACTCTCCCCCTCCTAGAACTCTTGGGTCTCTCCAAGGAGGTACAACAGTTACATTATCCTTTTTACAATTTGCACACAGTTTACATAGCATATACAGGTTCAGCAGCATGCATGCAGTGGGCTAGAAACACTTTCTCAAGCTGACTCATATTCTGAGCTACCTCAGCTAACATAGCAGACACTTCGGGCAATCTCTGCACAGTGGTGATGGCCTCTTCAGTGCTATGTCCTGGTGAGTCATAAGTAAGTCGCTGGGGCGGCCGAATAGAGCGTTTTTGTTCAGGCTCCCTCCGTTCCTCTTCAGGTGGAAGTACTATAGGCATAGGCTCAGTCCTTATGTCTGCCACTGGAGCAGACACTTCCTCCGAGTACGATCCCTCCAGGGAAGGCATAGAACTGTAGTCATAAGGTTCGTCTTCAGGAGCTACAGGGTCTCCAACAGTATCCGGGACTCTTAACGGAAGTTCAAGGGTTTCAGGGAGTTCCATGTTCTCGGGCAATTCCCACTGAAATTCAGGAGCTTCAGCCCTCAAGTTACTTTCCCATTGACAAGGAACTGGAACGACCTCTTCGGGTTCTGGCGAGCGCATCCAATCTAAACAGAAACTCTCTTCGTCGCTGTCTCTTTCGCTCTCTCCAGCAACCCGAGTCTGTTGAGACCGAGTAACAGGAGGGACACGTGGAGCATGTGGATTCGCCGGAGGAAGTTCGTTTTCCACTGGTATCCTCACAGCCTCTCTCAAAGGTAACAAGTGATTTCGGTGCCAATTCTTGAGGGGACCAGCCTTCCCATCAGGGCGAATCTGATACACCGGCAGACCTGGCAGTTGTTTGCAAACAATGTAAACTTGAGAACTCCATCTATCCGCCAGCTTGTGTCTCGCAGCAGCACCCAAATTCTTCAACAGAACCCTATCACCCGGTTGTAGATCCTGCACTCGAACCTTCAAATCATAGTTCTTCTTGTTCCTTTGCTCCCTGTTACCTGAAGTCAAACGGGCCTGTTCAAACGCAGAAGCCAGATTCTTCCGAAGTCTATCCACATAGTTTCTATGAGAAGCTATCGACGTCTGGTCTAGAGATGACCCAAATGCCAAATCAACCGGCAGTCGAGCTTCTCTTCCGAACATAAGACGGTACGGTGAATATCCAGTGGCATCACTCTCCGTACTGTTATATGCATGCACCAGAGTGGCTATGTGACGACTCCAACTCTGCTTCTCTACATTAGACAAGGTCCCCAGCATGTTTAGCAGCGTGCGATTAAACCTTTCAGGCTGAGCATCACCCTGAGGGTGGTATGGCGTAGTTCGGGTCTTTTGAATTCCCAACAACTCCAGCAATTGCCCGACCAATCTACTTTCAAAGTCTCTTCCCTGATCAGAGTGTATTCTTCTTGGCAGGCCGTAATGAACAAAGAACTTTTCCATCAGCACCTTCACCACAGTCGGAGCGCGTTGGTCTTTTGTAGAAAAAGCCTGGGCATAACGGGTGAAATGATCAGTCACTATCAGAATGTTCCCTTGCCCACTAGCATCCGGCTCTAAGCACAGGAAGTCAATGCACACCAAATCCATGGGTCCCTGACTTTGTAGATGGCTCATTGGAGCAGCTCAGGTTGATTGAGTTTTCCTCTGAATGCACCTCAGACAGGAATGGCAGTAACTCTCAACTTCAGCCCTCATGCAAGGCCAATAAAACCTATCTCGCACCAATTTAAAAGTTCTTTCAGCACCCAAATGTCCATGCTCATCATGTAATGATCGCAACACACTCTCCCTATGTTTAGTGGGGAGAAATAACTGTTGAATCTCTTCAGAATTGGTCGAGGGGCCCCTTCGGTAAACCACCCCATCCAACATCTTCAACCGCTCCCACTCTTTATAGACCAATCTGGCTCCATCCGGGGAATTGGTTAGCAGAATCTCTCGCTGGTTTGCAGTCAGGGCCTTTATGGTCAATGCAATCAAAGGGTCTCTAGCTTGATCCGCTTTCAGGTCCTGCTTGGAAAAGGTAGGTAGATTTTCATCCCTCAATTGCGTAGGGTTACAGTAGAACTCAGGAACAGCCGCGGCCATGACTCCTATGGCCTCCGCTTCAACTCCTCCCTTGACCCGGCGTTCTGTTCCTTGACACAAAGCTTGCACCCCGTCTGGAGTTACCTGAGTCCATTCTGTAGTGTAGGGTCTTCTCGACAAAGCATCAGCATCTCGATTGTTCACCCCAGGGCGATACTTCAGGCTGAACCGAAACCCTGACAGAGCGGCCAACCACCGATGTCCCGTTGCGTCCAGTTTGGCAGTAGTAAGAATATAGGTGAGAGGATTATTATCCGTCTTGATCACGAACTCAGCTCCATACAGATAGTCCTTCAACTTGTCCACCACTGCCCACTTCAAGGCTAGGAACTCCAGTTTGTGAGTAGGATAGTTCTTCTCAGAAGGCGCAAGGCTCCGGCTCACATACGCCACAGGCCTCAGCAATCCATCATACTCCTGATATAGGACTCCTCCCAGACCTTCTCGGCTGGCATCCACATGTAGTTCATACGGCTTGTGAGGGTCCGCGTAGGCCAGAACAGGAGCTCGGGTTAGATTCTCTTTCAGTTTCACAAACGCACCTTCACATTGACTAGTCCATTCACCTTGTATGGACTCTTTAGCTTTCCTTGGTCCTGGAGCGGAGGGGTTTCGGTCAGAGACCTTACAACCCGCTTCGGTGGTTTCTTTCTGTAGGAGTTTGTTCAGCGGCTGAGCTATCTTTGCGAATCCTCCCACAAATCTTCGATAGTATGAGCAGAATCCCAAGAAAGATCTAAGTTCAGTGACGTTTCGAGGTCTAGGCCAAGAAGCTACGGCCTCCAACTTTCGAGGATCTGTCGAAACACCTTCTGCCGAGACCACGTGTCCCAGATATGTGACTGACGGTAAACAGAACTGGCATTTCTCCAGAGACAATTTCAACCCCTCTTCATGGAGCCTCTTCAAGACCTTCTCCAATCGTTGCTCATGCTCTTCCAGAGTCTTCCCGAACACAATTATGTCATCCAGGTACACTAACACTTCGATTAGATTCATATCCCCGACTGTCTTCTCCATCAACCGTTGGAACGTGGCTGGAGCTCCCGTCAGACCTTGAGGCATTCTATTAAACTCAAAGAACCCTAGTGGACAAATGAACGCAGTTTTCTCTTTGTCTTCAGGATGCATCGGTATCTGATGATATCCGCTTCGCAGGTCTAGTACACTGAACCACTTTGCTCCAGACAAACACTGTAAGGCATCTTCAATCCGAGGAGTGGCATATTGGTCGGGGATAGTTCTTCGGTTCAAGGTGCGATAGTCTATGCACAAACGAACAGAACCATTCTTCTTCCTGACCAGCACTATTGGAGATGCATATGGGCTCCTGGACTCTTGAATCACATTAGTTCTCTGCAACTCATTTAGCTGTTCTCGCAGATCATCCAAGTCTCCCAGCGGAACTCGCCTTGACCTTTCACGAAACGGCTTGTCTTCCTGCAACCGAATGCGGTGTTCCGTACTCTTAGCCAGGCCCACATCGAACTCATCTTTCGAGAATAATTCTTTCCACTTCAGAACTTGAGACTGAAGACGTTTCTTCCACTCAGGTGAAATGGGGGCGTCCTTAGGGTAGAATCTTTCATCTGGAATTTCTTTATCCACTCCCCCTCCTAAATCGGTGGAGAGGGGTGTAGCAGACTCTACTTGCCCGATAGGCATTCGTGCTTTAAGGACTACTGGAGAATCTGTCACATTGCACACACTGACCGAGACTCTTCCTCGTGTTCTCTTCAGGGCTTTGGTGGAGATTATTTCAGGAATTACTTCGACTCCGGTTTCACTCCCATGACTGATATCGGTTCCCAGCACCACATAGGGACCTGGTTGCGATCCGTTCAACTTGACTGAAACCCGGAAGCTCGCTACTTCTCCTGCTTGCAGAACCTTCTCTGTCCCACCCAGTCTCCACAGTCTTCCCACCTCAGCAGGTGCTTTCCGTTCTTCAACCATCCTCTGATAGACCGGTCGTAACATGGGGTGCACTCCTTGAGTTGACCCTTCTTCCACTACGATGGGGGTCAGGAGACGCCGCACTAGGTCCGTATTTGTCCCCACTATCAGAGAGCTTCTGTTCGCACCCGAGGGTCGGGGGCACACAATGGCCAAGGCGTCACAGCCTCCGGACTGTCCGATGACTTCAGATCCGATTTCCAACCTTACTTGCAGATACCCGTCATAAGGGAGTTTCTCAGTGCCGATACCCCATATTTCCAAATCCTTCAATTCCTGCAGGGGAATGTGCTTTAAATGTCTCTCATAGAAATCTTTATAAATCAAAGTCACTTGAGCCCCTGAATCCAACAGGGCTTTGGTGTAGACTCCCTCCACCTGGATTGGCACAATCGGAGAAGGACCTATCAGCTGGTCAGGAAACTTGGTGGAGGTATTCGGACGCTTAGACCCAGTTTGCTGGACCCTGGCCTTTTTCTTGGCCCGTGCAGGTTTTGGGTGTGCATTGCCTCCCCATGACGTAGACCCGGACGCTAAGGGAGTGACTCTTTCCCTTCTGGCAGGCTCAGCAGTTGGCTTGGCTTTGGGCCCTCTTGCCCTCTTAGTTTTAAATTGGTTCTTGGAGCGAGATTCAACTTCTGGGCACCTAGGTTGCTCCTTTACTGGTGCCCTCTGGCGTTTCCCGCTGGTGGAGTAGATAACAGTCCCTCTAAAGCTTTCAGCAGCCACTCAACTTTATCCCTCTCAGGCTTCCGGCCTTTACATTGCGCACGGAAATGGCCCATTTCTCCACAACCGAAACATCTCTTCCTCGAAAGTGGAGACACAGTTGCTTGTTGAGGTTCTAACAAGAGATTTGAACCAGACGCCACGGCAACTTCAGTCGTCTGCATACCTGTTAGGAACTTTTGCATTTCCCCCTGCATCTCGGTCACCTTCATCAACACCCTGCACAGTTCAGCGTGCGCCTGCTGCAGTTCAGTTTGAGCTTCCTGTACCTTCTTTACAGTCTTGAACAACTCGCTTCGTTCGGAAAGGTTCGATTCTTTGGTAGCCTTTTCGATGAATTTAAAACCGACCAACTGTTCCTGTTCGTCCAGGTCAGATCCATAGGTGTCTAATGAGTCGTTTTCAGGCTGTAAACCGTCGTTATATCTTGCAGGTTGTGCATAAGCCCTTTCTCCCCGTCTGAAGGATTTCTCTTCCAGCAGAGCCTCCTCCTCTCGTACAACTCGGATCAGTTCCAGGTACTTCAACTCTTGATTAACTGCTCTGCTTCTCAGCTGCATCATCACCGGATCTAACGGTTGAGAGCCCCTCAGGATCTGCTTTATTCGAATCTTATCTACGTCAGCCGGTTTAGCCCCTTTCTTGAGGAGTATTTGGTGCAAAATCTTATCTAGGCGCCTCATGTAATCAATCATTCTCTCACCTCTCTTCTGATAGGTGTGTTCGTACTGATATACCAGTTCCGCTGCCTTTTCTGTTCGCCCAAAAACTTCTTCAAGAACGTTCAAATAATCTAAAGCAGTACAATCTTTTCTACTCAGTTTTAGGTTTCTCACCGCTTCTGACGCAGGTCCCTTTAAACTCTCGGTGATCCTTTGCTTTTTCTGGGCCTCAGGGACGTCCCACTCATCCAGAGCCTGCATCGCCTGTTCCACCCATTCCTCAAAGGTTTCTTCTCCCGCCGGAGTTGGTACGTTTCCTGTAAAGTTCCTTAACCGTCGGTAACCGAAATTAGTGTGAGGAGGGCTTGTTTTCTGACATTTAGCCAGCAAATCTCCAATAGCCACGATAAATTCAGGCCCGATCATGGCCAATGGACTGGGCGCAGAAACACTTGCGTATTCACCACGTGGCGCACTTGGCTGAATTAGTTGGACTTCCACCTCATCTTCCAGCTCCACGCTCGCGCCCCGAAAACATGCTGGAACACCTTTTCTCCACTCAAGAAGAACATGCGTGTGAGAAGTATCTGGGTTTTTCTTGATGTCCAGAATTAACCCCCGATGATCTGGTGCTAGCGTGGCCACGGCCTGGCGAATCTGATCTTCAGCCCAAGTGTCTGCGGGAATATCCATAACTATGCAACATGCTGACTGACTACTATACTCCCCACACCATTCGGCAGCAGTGTCTGGATCCATATTTAACCCTTTAGATGCGGTTTTTCCAGAGACTGAATCCCGGAAACGAGCCCCCACGTGTAGCGCTCACTCCCGGAGGAGCCGCTGAAATTGAACCACGGGTCAGTCTCCCCGCACTAGGGAATAAATATACTCCAACACCGCTGTACGTTTTATAAGTTAAAAGGTTTACTAAAAGGTTTGCAATTCTTGAGACACAGTATATGCAGGAATATTTACAGTACTTTCGTAATACGATAAACGCGTAGCGGTAAAAGAACCGAAAACACGAGAAAATGTTCGGAATGTAACTTTAACTTTTCCCCCTTTGTCCCGATTCAATCAAGGAAACTGAGTCCAGCATAGGTTAAGTCCCAGAACATGAAGTGGTGTGCATGCGTGTATATATGGTACCCGGGTACTTTTCAACTGGCCAGTGATTTTACTTTAGTGATGTCTTCGACTAGTCAGTTGGGGCCCTGTAGGTTTTAGAAAGAAAACAGCAGCGTACTCTCTTAATTACATACGGCCTTGGGGCCCTCTCACCCATCCAGCGCAAGCTTGAGATTCTGCTGGCCCAAGACGCCTCTCCGCTCGATGTTGCCAGGGGATGCCGACCACCGGATCTGTTGTCTGGCCCTCTGTCTGTCAGCCGCGACTCATCCAGCTTACCGCCTGCTCCCCGCTTCGATCGACCGCGGTACTCCTCACTCGAGGGGTCTTCTCTCCTTCAGCTACACTCGGATGGCCTAGAGGGTGAGGGCTGTGTCCCGCAAGCTGAGTGAGCCAATCCTGGAGGCCCGATCCACTCTGTCTGCGCTCCGGCCTATCTTTGGTCTCTCTCTTTGCTCTGTGCATCCGCTCTCCTTGACTCCCTGGCGCGCTCTGCCTGTTCTCCACGAGGTGCAGGATGTACAGCCTCTCCAAAAGCCCACCCACTTCCTGTTTCTTCGCAAAGCATGCATGGACATGTAGTTCGAGTGTCCAGTGTCTATAATCGCGATTGTCCCCATCTTGTGGCCAAAAATGGGTACTGCCACAGTAATTTTCAACACATCGCTACACACGTAAGGGAAACAACACCATGTATACAACATGACACTACAATAAACACATAAGGGAATAATAATATAACAGAGACATCAGGGGGATGGGGCACAGAAAACAAACAATATGCACCCAGAAATGTAGGTACAGGGTGTCTTCAACATAGAACAGGGCGGGCCCGACCATGGTGTGGGTTGGAGCAACGGCTCCATGCGGCATACTCCACAGGTTGGCCGCTGCCATATTTTTTTAGCAGTGCAGGCGGCAGCATCTTGGAGCAGTGCTGCCAGCTAACTGCGCCACACACATCCAGCCAGTTGGTCGAGGAGTGGAAGGGCAGGATCAAGGTGTATCAGGGTAGATGCTTCTTAGGCTGCTGCAGCTTGTCTCTCCTCGCACAAGTTGGATATTTTCTCATTTTTGGAGCCAGCTGAGTAATTAGGTCTGCTCAATGAGACTGGGGACTCTCCTTCCTATGCCAGGGTGAGTTTAACCACAGCACAGGGTGCAGGGATCCGGGTGCACAGCAATGTGACTGGGCTGAACCCCATCCTTAGGGGAATAAACTGGTAATCAAGGGTTAAATGAGGATTTCTCTTCCATTAAACTGAGACTGCCTAAGGCTAGGGTCAGACGAAAGCATTTTCCCCCGCGAACGTGAAAAAGTGCGTCCGAACGCATTGACGTATTTTTTCACGGAATGCGCAAAAACGGTCAGACAACGCGCATTTTCAGGCGTGATTTTGTACGGATCGTCAATAAAACTCTTTTTGCGTCTGGACGTTATGTAGGCCGGACATTAGCAGCGTCTGACATCTCCTAATCACGCAAAGACACCGCTATGCCGCAGCTGCGCACTCAGTACGTCAGTACTAGCGGTTCAGCCTTCTCAAAAAAATGCGTTCAAATTCCACTTGCGTTGCACGGCCGGACTTTTGTGCGGCCGTACATCGTATATTGGCCGTCATTGCCCGTCATTTGCTGCTAGTGCGGCCGTAATTATGTGCGCCAGAACGCATGTTAAAAGTGTGCTGGTCTGACCCCAGCCTTATCCAGCAGGGCAGTCGTATCACTTATCCAAGTGTATAGTATGCCAGCACTTATCATACACTGACCACAGCATAGGCACTTGAGCTGTGCCCAAGATATCCTTAAATCACCCTGCTGCTGCAGAAATGGATTTTAATCTCCTTTTCTTGTATGCTTACATTCAAATATATATATATAATACATGTATATAAATTGTATATTACTTTTTACTTTATTATTTGTGGTTTTATCTATTATTGTGACTTTATATTCCTTGTAATGTTTATGTGGGAGACATTCGTGCATGGGCATCCTCTGTGCCAGTTGTGAGAGTAAGGGCTGACATTAGTGAACATTTGTCTACAACAGGGCTCGACAAAACGACGCCAGGTCATCATGGCGACTAGAAATGTTGTCCTGGCGCCCGGGTTTGGATACATAACCCCCCCCCCTCGTGGAGGAGCACTCGCTGGGTCCTCCAGCCACGCACTCCCGAGAACTTCGAGGTAAGGTTGCGAGAGCTTGAACTAGAGTTTTTTCGGTTTCTGTTAACCACTTGGCTGCAACAGACGCGCTGAGCATGTCCTAGCACAGGAGGCAGAGATCGGCCGGTATTTTGGCCTATCGCTGTGGCCCCCCGTTGCTGGCTGACATCTTTGATGTCAGCCCAGCATCCGGGACCCAGGACGGCAGGAATAACATCATCGCGCCGGGCGCGATGACGTCTATTCCAGGCACCCCCTATCCCGCCAGTGCGGGGAAGGTGCCTGAAGGGGAGGGGGGTCCTTTGGACCTCTCTCCCTCCCAATCTGCTTGGGGCACAAAAGAAAGAAGGCAGGCACCGCTTTGAAGGACACAGCCTACCCTTCCAAGCGGTGGCTGCCTTTAACCCCTTGGGAGCTGGATCGCGATTCAGCACCAACAGATGCCGGATCGCGGTCCCCTCCTGGAGTTGGCCGACATCTTGGATGTCAACCAAGCTTCCGGGATCTCCCCCTGCCTACTGGCGTCATCGCGCAGTTCGGGAGTTAACCCCAAGCTGCCACCTATGGTGGAGAAAGGGGGTTCATTGTAACCCCCTATCTCCCAATCCATGGCAGCTAGGAGTTAATGTTTGGTATCATTGAAACAGCCAGAGCATGGCCTTTCCAATGACACCAAACATGACCATGTGAAATGTAAAGAAAAAATAATTAAAAATATAAATAAATTAGAAAAATAAGTGTTTGTTTGTTTTGTTTTATTAACCACTTGGCTGCTAAGGACGCGCTCAGCGTGTCTTGCCAAGTGTTCCTCCTGTGCTACGGACGCGCTGAGAGCGTCCTAGCACAGGAGGCAGCCATCAGCCGGGATTCCTACTGATTGCTGGCCCCCCCCATTGCGGGCTGACATCTGCATGTCAGCCCGGCACTCCGGGACCCCGGGGGGGAGATAGATGTCATTGCGCCGCCGCAATGACATCTATTTCAGGCACCCCCCGCGAGTGCGGAGGAGGTGCCTGAAAGGGAGGGGGAGGCCCTTCGGACATCTGTCCCTCCCGATCGCCGGGGTCCTGCGGCTGAAGGCAGGCACGGTGTCACGGATCCCTCTGATTACCAAAAGTGTGGTCCCTTTACGCAGACCGCTCTCTACCCTTCCGATCCTTGAATGGTCGGCGAAACTAGAAAGACAATTAACCAGACAATAGATAAACAAGGGGTAACACCAGACAGAGGTATGGAATAGAGTATCGTCACGAATCCTTCTGACTACCAAGATATATATCTCTTTCTGTAGCTCCCTTTCTACTCTTCCGATCCTTGAATGGTCGGCAAAGCTATATAGACAATGAAGCAGGTAACAGATAAAGAAAGGGAAACACCAGACAGGGGTACAGAACAGATCACAAGTCCTCCCTAGGACTTTAGTAATAGCAGAGGTAATCTGATGCGTGCTTAGGGTGCCACATAGACTGACCTCGGTACCAACGTTAAGGGCAGAACCTAGAGCAGAGTAAATGCCAATACCAGGGGTCATACACAGGAGGGTTCGTTTGCCAATGCCAGGAGTCATACACAGGAGGGTTCGTTTGCCAATGCCAAGGGTCATACACAGGAGGGTTCGTTTGCCAATGCCAAGGGTCATACACAGGAGGGTTCGTTTGCCAATGCCAGGAGTCATACACAGGAGGGTTCGTTTGCCAATGCCAAGGGTCATACACAGGAGGGTTCGTTTGCCAATGCCAAGGGTCATACACAAGAGGGTTCGTTTGCCAATGCCAAGGGTTATACACAAGAGGATTCGTTTGCCAATGCCAAGGGTTATACACAAGAGATAGCCAAAAATCACAAGAGCTCTGCGGGAGGTGAATACCACGTCAGGGCACCGGTGGAATGGTGAGACTGGGTTTTAAACCCGGCGGGTCCGCGTCATAACGCCAGGCCCCGCCCCTCGGCGTCCCACGTGAGCGCACCCGGAAGCGTTTACATTCGGCGCCTGGCCAGCGAGCAGCGAGGAAGCTGCTGCCAGGCGCCCCATCCCCTGACCCACCGTGACACACGGTTTGGAAGGACACAGCCTGCCCTTCCAAACCGTGCCGGTCTTTAACCCCTTGGGTGCCGGATCACGATTCGGCGCCGAAAAGCGCTGAATCATGATCCTCTCCCGGAGCAGGCCGACATCTTGGATGTCGGCAAAGCTTCCGGGAATGCCCCCTGATGACGCCAGTCCGGGAGTTAACCCCTAACTGCCACCAATGGTGGAGATTGGGGGTTCCAATGAACCCCCAATCTCCCGATCCGTGGCAGCTAGGGGTTAAAGTTCAGGCAGAGCAGGGCCTTTCCAACGATACCAAACATGACCATGTACACATTAAATAAAAAAAAATGAACAAGTTTTTTTTGTTTTGTTAATGCAGCAATATTGTTCACATTTCAATTATAATGTGAACAATGATGCTGCACTAACGATTTTTGTATGCGGTGCGTTTGTTAAAAATAGCGAAATTTTCCCCAAAAAAATGTAACGAGTCCCCATTTCTAATTTTTTTAACAAGCGCACCCCATAGAAAATATATAACCGCTAACGCTCGCATGTTAAAATGTGAAAAAAAAACACTTTACACATTGTAAATTAATGAAAATTCTAATTTTATTGCATTTTTTATTATAATATACAGACAGGGCATGACGTATACATATAATAATGACATATTATGAATCTGCAGAGTCTGCCGGAAAGAACGATATATAATATGTCTGGGCCATATATTAAAATAAGGCTTCAAAACGCGTTTAAACTTGATGAGCGTAACCGTGTGGCATTTTGTGTGTATGAGCCGGGGGCATTCCGTGTGCAAGCCGCGGGCATTCCGTGTGCGCGCCGGGGGACAATCCGTGTGCGCGCCGGGGACAATCCGTGTGCGCGCCGGGGACAATCCGTATGCGGGTCGGGGATAGTCCGTGTGCGCGCCGGGGTCAATCCGTGTGCGCGCCGGGGACAATCCGTATGCGAGCCGGGGCATTCCGTGTGCGAGCCGGGGGCATTCCGTGTGCGCGCCTGGGGGCATTCCGTGTGCGAGCCGGGGGCATTCCGTGTGCGCGACGGTGCAATCTGTGTGCGAGCCGGGCGCATTCCGTGTGCGCGACGGGGGCAATCCGTGTGCGAGCCGGCGGCAATCCGTGTGCGCGCCGGAGGCATTCCATGTGCGAGCCGGGGACAATCGATGTGTGAGCTGGGGGCAGCAATGTGTGAGGTCTGGTCCTATTGAAAAGTGGTCACACGACTTTAAATACAAGTATCGGTACTCGGTATCGGTGAGTCTTAAAAAAATGGTATCGGTGCATCCCTACATAATTTCACCCCTAAAAAATGTAACGAGTCTACATTTCTAATTTTTATTAACAAATATATCCCATAGAAAATATAACCGCAAAGGCTCGCATGATAAAATGTGAAAAAAAAAAAAACTTTTCACGCTGTAGATGATTTGAAAATTCTAATTTTTTGCATTTCTTGTTATAATATTCAGGCAGGACATGACGTATACATATAATAATGATATATTATGAATCTGCCAGAAAGAACAATATATAATTTGTCTGGGTCATAATAAAACGTGGCGTCAAATCGCGTTTAAACATGATGAGCAAAAGCGGTAAAAATGAGCTCAGCACACAGACGTGAAATGGCTCAGCAGCTAAAGGGTTAACACACTGCAGACAAGCTGAGCCGTGGGTACGTCTTTCTGCCTCTGATTGGCTTCTGCTGCTTCACATGCTGCCACCGTCCTCCTCCTCCCTGAGCTCCATCTCTGCTGCTGATTTCACAGTTAGGCCCTGTTAACACTGTGCGATTTATCGCGCGGATTTTGTGACGTCGCGCTGTGTAGCTACTCCAGTGCATTTCAATGGAGCTGTTCACATCTTGCCACGCGACGTCGCATGTCGCAGGTACATGAGCCTTTTTTTGCGATTTGCTATCTGCGATTTGTATTGGTGGTGCTTTGCAAAAAATCGCACAAAACAGTGGTGTCGCGCGACATGTCGCGAATATGAAAATCGCGCGGAAAGTCGCGCGATTTTCAAATCGCACAGTGTGAACGGGGCCTAAAGCCCTGATTCCTCTCAGGGCAGATGCTGCTTCCCGGGTGATTTCACCCTCTCCCTCCTGAGACAGCTGTCTATTTACTCTTCCTGGTATTAAGCCGCCCCTCCCCCTATGCTCTCTGCATTCTGCATATCAGTACCAACACCACATGTCTTATTCGCTCAGGGGTGATTTAAAACCCAGAGCAATCACACAGGACTGCACAGCAGCCATGAGGTGGCAGAGCTCAGCCGGTCAGGCAGGTGTTAACCCTTTATGTGCTTCATGCGAGTGTTCACTGCAGGCAAAAGGCTCAAGAGCCCCAAACCTACAGAGGTGAATAAAATGGCCGAAAACTGTGTGTGCAGAGCCCCCCGTGTGCAGAACTGATTTGAAAAAAGTGTTACGTTATTTTTTGGGATTTAAAAAAAAAAAATTGTAACTAATATTAATTTCCTTTATTTCCTCTTCTCCTATATATGATGTGCAGCCAGAAAACATAAGTACAATGCAAATCCAAGACACACAATAAGATCATGTGAGCAAAGCAGGCCGCAGTGTGCGAATAAAATATATGCCAGTGTTTAAGTGAATACACACGTCTATATCATGCTTTCTCTCACACTTCTGCTCTTTACTTCTACCTTTCTCCTTAAATGGAACTCCTGCCCCTCTACCACCGACCCCTACACTATCTGCATCTCTCCCTCCCTCCGCTCGTCCCACATGACGGCCTCGCATGAGCTCCTTTGTTTCCTCAGAACATGGTCTCCCACTAACTCTCGTGCTGCCAATCACTCCCACAAATCCCATTCCCACCTTCTCTTTCTCACCCTCCTGCTGTTACTCTATTCAGGTGACATATCCCCTAACCCTGGCCCCACAACACATCCAATACTTCCCTCTCATCCTATCTCCATCGCACATAAATCACCTCCCTGCAAACCCAGCAACCTCATTCCCATAATCCCTCAGCGCCTGTCCTCTTTCTCCTGCGCGCTCTGGAACGCTCGCTCTGTGTGCAACAAACTTACAGCAATCCATGACCTCTTCCTTTCAAACTCCTTCAACCGCCTAGGTTTAACTGAAACCTGGCTAACTCCCTCTGACACGGCCTCTGTTGCTGCTATCTCACATGGCGGTCTACACTTGAGCCATACCCCCAGACCGGGTGAGAGAAATGGTGGCGGGGTCGGAATCCTGCTCTCTCCCACCTGCACCTACCAGCATCTCCCTCCACCCCCATCCCTCTCCTTATCCTCCTTCGAGACACACTGCATCCGCCTGTTCTCTCCTCTGGCCCTCAGGGTGGCAGTCATCTACTGCCCACCGGGACCAACCTCCCAGTTCTTTGACCACTTTGCTACCTGGCTTTCTCACTTCCTGTCTTCTAATCTTCCATGCCTAGTTCTCGGGGACTTCAACATTCCCATTGATGATCCTTCCGCCCCTGCTGCCTCCAAACTTCTTTCACTCACGTCCTCCCTTGGACTCACACAATCCTCCCTCCTCCCTACCCACCGCGATGGTCACGCTATTGACCTTGTCTTTTTCAACCTCTGCTCCATTTCTGAGTTCAACTGTCGCCCTTTCCCCATCTCTGACCACCACCTTCTCTCTTTCAACCTATCTGGACTTCCTAAACACCCTGCTCCCCCACCCCGCACACTCACTCGCAGAAATCTACATGCTGTGGACCCACATCAATTCTCCAACCTACTTCACCACCTCCCTCATACCTCATCCTTCACCTGCCCTGATGCTGCCACTAATCACTACAACACTACGCTTATCTCTGCTCTAGACACTCTTGCTCCTCTTCAACTCTGTAAGGCCCCACGCCGCCAGCTTCAGCCCTGGTACACCCTCCAGACACGCTATCTGCAAAGATGCTCCCGCACTGCAGAGCGTGCCTGGAGGAAATCCCGCTCTGAAGCGGATTTTGTTCACTTCAAGTTTATTCTCCGGTCATACACCTCTGCGCTCCACTTGGCCAAACAATCCTTCTTCTCATCTCTTATATCTACGCTGTCCTCTAACCCTAAACGGCTCTGGTCCACCTTCAACACCCTCCTCCACCCACCCACACCTCCCCCCAGCGCTCAAGACCTGGCAGATTTCTTCCTTAGTAAAAGTCTATCAGAAGCAACATCCCAACACAAGATAGTTATCTGCCACCTCCACTCCCAGAGGTCCCCTCTGCCACCCTCTGCCGCTTCCTCCCAGCCACTGATGAGGAAGTCAATTCCTTATTGTCCTCCTCACATCTCCCCACGTGCCCGCTCGACCCCATTCCCTCACATCTAATTCCTCCCCTCTCCTCCTCCCTCACCCCTGCTCTCACACACATCTTCAACCTATCTCTCTCCACCGGCTCCTTCCCATCCGCCTTCAAACATGCGCTAGTTACCCCTTTACTAAAGAAACCATCCCTCAATCCCAACTCTCCATCCAACTACCGTCCTGTATCCCTGCTTCCCTTCACATCCAAGCTCTTAGAAAAACTAGTCTTCAACTGCCTCTCCCTCTTCCTGTCATCCAATTCCCTACTTGACCCCCTGCAATCTGGCTTCCGTCCCCTACACTCAACTGAAACCGCCCTCACCAAAGTCACCAACGACCTCCTTACTGCTAAAAAACACGGCCACTATTCTATTCTCATCCTGCTTGACCTCTCGGCTGCTTTTGACACTGTTGACCACCCCCTCCTTCTGCAGACCCTCAGCTCTCTGGGTCTCTGTGACACTGCACTCGCTTGGGTTCACTCATATTTATCCAACAGGTCCTTTTCTGTGTCCTTTGCTGGTAACTCCTCCTCTTCATTGCCTTTATCTGTTTGTGTACCTCAAGGCTCTGTCCTTGGTCCTCTGCTCTTTTCCATCTACACCTCCTCCCTCGGCAAAATCATTAACCACTTTGGCATTAATTACCACCTCTACGCTGATGACACTCAGATCTACCTCTCTACCCCTGATATCTCTCCCCCTGTCCTTTCCAAAGTCAGTGACTGTTTATCTGGCATCTCCTCCTGGATGGCCTCCCACCACCTAAAGATCAACATGTCCAAGACTGAGCTCCTACTTATTCCTCCCTCTAATGCCTCCCCATCTCCTGACTTCTCTATCACGGTGGAGGGTATCACCATCTCCCCATCAAACCAAGTTCGCTGTCTTGGAGTTACACTTGACTCTGCTCTTTCCTTCATCCCCCACATCAAGTCTCTTTCCTCCTCCTGCCGCTACCAATTGCGTAATATTTCCAGAATTCGGCCATTTCTTACCGCTGTCACCACAAAACAACTCATACACGCCCTGGTAATCTCCCGATTTGACTATTGCAATAATCTCTTATCTGGCCTCCCTCTCTCCCCTACAAATCAATCCTGAACGCCTCTGCCAGGCTAATCTACCTCACCTGCCGCTCTGTCTCTGCCACTCCACTCTGCGAGTTCCTTCACTGGCTCCCCATCCACTGCAGAATTAAGTTCAAAATCCTTATCCTTACCTACAAAACCCTCACTAACTCAGCTCCCCACTACCTGTCCTCACTAATCACCAAATACACCCCAGCCCGCTCCCTAAGGTCAAACAGCGACCAGCGCCTAGCTTCTCCCCGCATCACCTCTTCCCATGATAGACTGCAGGACTTCACACGCGCAGCCCCCATTCTCTGGAACGCTATCCCTCGTACGGTCAGACTTTCCCCTAACTTCTCTTCCTTCAAACGCTCCCTTAAAACATTCCTATTTAGGGAAGACTACCACCCAACTCACTGACGCAACCATCAATCACTCTCACCTTGCAGTCCTCTCCTCCAACCAACCCCTCTAGATTGTGAGTTCCTACGGGAATAGGGCCTCATCTCCTCCTGTACTGTTTGTCAAATGTTGTTCAATGTATTGTAACCCGTCTATACTGTGCCTATTGTACAGCGCTGCGGAATATGCTGGCGCTTTAGAAATAAAGAAGAAGAATAATAATAATGTTCAGTGGTTTCATTCGACAGGTTTAATCAGGTGAATCCCATAGGCTTCAATGTTAAAAATATTCCCGTTGTTATCCAATATCTAATAAACCATTTATTCTTTTAATTTGCAGGAAAAAGTCTAAATTTATTCAGGCATTTTTCTGGTGAATTTTTTTTTAAAAAATGGCGTTTTTTTTGTAACAGACCTTTTTATTATTATTCATAGGACTTTATATACTGTTTCCAGGCAATTTCATGCAGTAGTTTTTTGCAAACCGCATTTTAAAGTTGGGTGTTTTTTTTAAACCCATTCAGCTGCTAGTCAGCTTTTTGTGGCTGCGTTGGGCAGGCTGTCAGGTGCGTTCGGTAGTCTCTTCGGTGGCTTGCGGGTGCGTTCGGCAGTCTCTTCGGTGGCTGCGCTTGGCAGGTGTGTTCGGCAGTTTGCTCAGTGGGTTTGCGGCTGCCTCGGTGGGTTGATCTGCGGCATTCAGCAGGTTTGCAGCGTTCGACAGGTCGATTCACCGCACTTTGGGGACCTTGCAGTGAATGCTGAATTCACCGCACGGTCTGCAAATTTAACTTGCCGAAGTGAGGTGAACCAGAGAGCACTTAAATGTCAGTGACATTTCGGTCCTCTCTGTATAACCCTGATATAGTGAACACATTAAACAGTTATTTATATAAATAGATAGAATAACAACACAGCGCTTAAAGAGACCGAAGTCCAAAAAAGACAGTGGGGTAGATACTCAATATGTCCATAAACTGAAGTCGTTATCTTTTAGGGGAAGATCTTCTCAAAGCAGCATCGATGAAATACGTACTGTACGGAGAAAACACAAAAACAGAGGACCAAAATTGCGCAGTAGGACAGTACCCACAGTGAGAGTATTGTACATCGATTATCAACTCACATTCTGTGGAGCCCACAACCGGCTCCCAGGAATAAGGCGAGCAGGGACTTTATACAGGTTGCCCATAAAACCTTCCAGCGACTTCTTCAGGGTTCACCAGAGTAAGGACACTGTGAGATATTTGATAAAAACCAAAAGGCACCTCCTAGTGCGGTAAATCACACACAATTTTATGTTTTAAGGAGATAGCCAAATTAGAACTCACACACTGTTGAGCCTCTATTGGCTCCGTCACAATACGCTCAGGGAATCGTAAGGTGTTCCCCAGACCTTCTTTGCAGGAGTTATGGAGGCAGACAGCAATAAATTTAAAACATTTATTTATCAGATGATAACCAGCTGAGGAAGCCTTTGTTGGCGAAACGCGTCCTGGTCTTAAGTTTGGTAGATATGGTCTATCTATTTTTAAAGCAAATAAATGTTTTAATGTTTTAAATTTATTGCTGTCTGCCTCCATAACTCCTGCAAAGAAGGTCTGGGGAACACCTTACGATTCCCTGAGCGTATTGTGACGGAGCCAATAGAGGCTCAACAGTGTGTGAGTTCTAATTTGGCTATCTCCTTAAAACATAAAATTGTGTGTGATTTACCGCACTAGGAGGTGCCTTTTGGTTTTTATCAAATATCTCACAGTGTCCTTACTCTGGTGAACCCTGAAGAAGTCGCTGGAAGGTTTTATGGGCAACCTGTATAAAGTCCCTGCTCGCCTTATTCCTGGGAGCCGGTTGTGGGCTCCACAGAATGTGAGTTGATAATCGATGTACAATACTCTCACTGTGGGTACTGTCCTACTGCGCAATTTTGGTCCTCTGTTTTTGTGTTTTCTCCGTACAGTACGTATTTCATCGATGCTGCTTTGAGAAGATCTTCCCCTAAAAGATAACGACTTCAGTTTATGGACATATTGAGTATCTACCCCACTGTCTTTTTTGGACTTCGGTCTCTTTAAGCGCTGTGTTGTTATTCTATCTATAAAATTGTCACTCGGGTATTTAGAGAAACCCCCTATACAGCATTCAGCGAGTGGGATAGGTACCATTCCGGTGGGCGCTTCACCCCCTCTCCTTTTATTTATATAAATAGGACCAAATAAATCATATATGGAGGAATATCAGAAAAACTTCACTAGACATGAATCCCCCCCATTGCAACTTAATTTACTCTTTACCTCCCTGTCAGGACCTGAAGCTGCTGCTGGAATGGAGGAGGGAGGGCAGGACACAGGGTGATTCAGGCAGACTTTGTTGTTGCTGTTTCCAGGGCTGCCGATCTGCACTCTGTGCCTGCCGGGTCCGAAGAGAGGGGGGGGGGGACTGTCCTTCTTGTGTCTCTGGGTCCCAGGCTGTCTCATTCAATCTCCTCAGCAGCCGACCCCCCCTTCCCCTCCCCATGCATATGCGCTGGGACTGGAAAATGACAGGGAATAGGGGAGGAGCCGGATGAGGAACCTTTGTTTTCTCTGGCAGCATGGCTCATAAATCAAGCAGCCTGCCCGGATTCCACCCAGTATCCAGGTAGGCCAGTCCAGCCCTGCTGCTGACTCAGCTGCTGCAGCACCTCGGAAATCACTGCATCATAAAGCAGCCGCAGCGGCAATGCACTTCTCAAGATGCCAGTCAATGCGGGATGCACTTAGGCTAACTTCACCTGGGGGCTTATTCACTAAATGCAGAAGCCTGGAGAAACATTTAACACATTTCAGGTCAAAAAGTAAAAATTTCAGCCTTTCAGTCTCACGCAGGAGGTTATTTAAATGGGGAATTTTCAGATTTCGATTCGCTTCTCAGAGTGTCCCAAATTATCTGATAAACCACCTGAAATGACACAAACAAGCGAAGAGAGAGGGTGGGGGGGTTATTCACTAAACCGGACACTGAGGAATGCAAAACGAAATCACAGCATTTACCAGGGAATTCGAAAAATAAAAAAAGCAGATTTAACCCTTTCGCTGCTGAGGCTTTTCCCGCCCCTGTGCTGAGGTCATTTTTTACCTGTTTTGCGCATCATGTTTAAACGTGTTTTGAAGGCTTATTTTAGTATATGACATCGACATATTATATATCGTTCTTTCCGTCAGACTCGGTAGATTCATAATATGTCATTATTATATGTATACGTTATGTCATGTTTGTATATTATAACAAAAAATGCAATAAAATATGTATTTTCAATAATTTACAGCGTGTAAAGTGTTTTTTTCCACATTTTAACATGCGAGCAATTGCGGTTATATTTTGTATGGGGTGCGCTTGTTAAAAAAATTAGAGATGGGGTCTCGTTACATTTTTTTTGGGGGAAAATGACACCATTTTTAACAAACGCACCGCATACAAAAATCGTTAATGCAGCATCATTGTTCACATTATAATTGAAATGGGAACAATATTGCTGCATTAACAAACCAAAAAAAAAAAAAAAAAAGTGTTTATTTTTTTTTTTTAATTTTTTGTTATTTTTTTTTTTTATTTATTTTTTTTTTTTACAATTTTTTTTACTTTCATGTTTGGTATCGTTGGAACGGCCATGCTCTGGCCGATCCAACGATATCAAAATTTAACCCCTAACTGCCACGGATCGGGAGATAGGGAGTTCATTGGAACTCCCTATCTCCACACTTCGTGGCAGTTAGGGGTTAATGCTAGGACTGGCGTCATCGTGCTACGCACGATGACGCCAGTCCTCTGGGGGAGTTCCCGGAAGCTTGGCCGACATCCAAGATGTCGGCCAGCTCCCGGGAAGGATCGCAAATCGGCGCTTTTCAGCGCCGATTTGCGATCCAGCTCGCCAGGGGTTAATGCCAGGCATCATTTGGAAGGGCAGGCTGTGCCCTTCCAAATGATGCCTGGGTTAAGCCCCTGTGAGCCGCCGATCGGGAGGGGGAGAGGTCCGAAGGACCTCCCCCCCCTCCCTTTCAGGCGCCTCCTCCGCACATGCGGGGGGGGCGCCTGAATTAGGTGTCATCGCGGGGGCGCGATGACACCTAATAATGGCGGCCACTGCTCCGGATGCCGGGCTGACATCCAGGATGTCAGCCCGCACCGGAGGGGTCAGCGATCGGCCGGTACCCGGCCGAACGCTGACCCCAATGCGAGGACGCGCTCAGCGCGTCCTCCGCATACCAGCGGCAATGCTGAGGACGCGCTGAGCGCGTCCTTAGCATTGAAGTGGTTAAAGGAACACTCTAGGCTAAAAATCCCCTTTTTTTTTTACATTAAAATATACCTATTCCCTACCTAGTTATTCAGTGTATATATATATATATTTTTTTTAATGTAATACTTACACTAAAAACCACTTGTTTCCAACGGTGTCCTTTTTTTTTATATATACACTCACCTCCCTCCTCTTCCGCTCCCGTCCTGTTACAGCTTGTACTTGGCTAATGGTTTAAGTGAGAAGCGCGCATACGCGCCTCTCACGTAAGCCAGCCAATCAGCAGGCTTCCTCTTCTTTGATTAGTGTTACGCGCAAGAGGATGCGCGCAACACTAATCAGCCGCCGCCGCCAGCTACTGCGGTGAGTTGGAGACGCCATTGCGCTGAAAGCGCGATGACGTCTCCTACTCGGAAATAGTGGGAAATATTAATCCCGCTCTGCTGACTGACAGCTGGGAGGGCGGAGTAAAGTCCTCCACGTCTCTCAGCTGTTTTTAGCCGATCGGCTGACCGGAGGGAGGGGGGAAAGACAAGAGCATACTCAGGGCATCATGACCACCTAAAAAATGTTGCCTAGCGTATCCCTTTAATGCAGAAAAAAAAAACAGATACGTAAGATCAAACGTTCCAATGAACTCCCTATCTCCCGATCCGTGGCAGCTAGGGGTTAAAGTTTGGTATGGTTGGATCGGCCAGAGCATGGCCGTTCCAACGATACCAAACACGAAAGTGAAAAAAGTTTTTTAAAAAAAATAAAAATTAAAAATAAAAATATATTTTAAAAAAAAATAAACATTTTTTTTTTCTTTTTTTTGGTTCGTTAATGCAGCAATATTGTTCCCATTTCAATTATAATGTGAACAATGATGCTGCACTAACGATTTTTGTATGCGGTGCGTTTGTTAAAAATCGTGTAATTAATGTAACGAGACCCCATCTCTAATTTTTTTAACAAGCGCACCCCATACAAAATATAACCGCAATTGCTCGCATGTTAAAATGTGAAAAAAAACACTTTACACGCTGTAAATTATTGAAAATACATATTTTATTGCATTTTTTGTTATAATATACAGACAGGTCATGACGTATACATATAATAATGACATATTATGAATCTACCGAGTCTGACGGAAAGAACGATATATAATATGTCTGGGTCATATACTAAAATAAGCCTTCAAAACACGTTTAAACATGATGAGCAAAACCGGTAAAAATGACCTCAGCACAGAGGTATGAAAAGCCTCAGCAGCGAAAGGGTTAAGGGATTGCGTGTCATAATCTGAAATGTCCGTGCAATTCCTCCTCATAAACTGTCCCTTCGGTATAGCTTCCAACCACTGGGGCAAATGGCAGCTTGTATGTTCGATGTAACTGTTACAGTCTACATCTTTAAAGTGAGATTTCGTTTTTATGGTGCCGTTTTCTATATAGATCTTAAGATCCAGAAAAATAGCCTCTGAATCACTTATAACAGTAATTAGAATAATTCCTCTGTCGTTATTCCCCAAAAAACCCCCCCAAAAAACGAGGAATTGTTGGAGGCTTCCTTCTTCTCCCCTCCAGATAAAGAATATATCGTCAATATATCTCCGATAAGTAATTAGATGGGTCTTCCAGGTGGTTAAAAAGGTATTCTCCCAATATGCCATGAATAAATTAGCAAAACTAGGGGCAAATCTTGTCCCCATAGCTATACCTGATATTTGAAGATAGAAATCTTCTTGGAACCAAAAGTAATTGTGCTCCAAGATAGATTTTATTTTGAATGGAATCAAACTTATCTGCTCTGGTTGTAACACATTACCTTCTCTCAGAAAAAACTCTATGGCTTCAACGCCCATGTCATGTTGTATAATGGTATACAGCGACTGTACGTCGCTCGTAACCAATATGTCTCCTGCCTTCCATTCTATCTCGGCCAATAAATTTATAATCTCAATAGTATCTTTCAAGTAGGCTTCTGTGGTTACAACATAGGGTTGTAATTGTTTATCAAGATACTCTGAAAGCCTACTGGACACAGAGCCTATGCCAGATACAATAGGTCTCCCGGGTGGTCTTTCTAGGTCTTTATGCATTTTCGGCAGAAAATAAAAAACAGGTATCTTCGGGTGCTCAATCTTAAAATATTTATGCTCATTGTTGTTTAGGATCCCTAATTCATGCCCATGGTCCAGATATTCATGAAATTTATCCATGTATCTCTCGTGGGATCTTTATTAAGTAATTTATACGTAGTAGCATCACATAAGAGTCGCATCGCTTCTGTTCTGTAGTATTCTGCTGTCATAAGTACCGTACCTCCCCCTTATCCGCAGGTTTAATCACAATATCATCATCTTGAGTAAGTTCTCGTAGTGCTCTGCGTTCATGATAGGTCAAATTAGCTTTCCTTACTTTGGATTTCATCTTATCCAAATCCATTAAAACCATCTGTTCAAATGTGGTTATTTCAGTTGAAATCAAAGATTTTGGAAAAATTGTGGATTTCTCTTTTAAATCGGTATGTGTATACACATGGACATCGGTGTTTCTTTCTATAGAGTTTTTCATAAATAAACTTTAATAGACATAAGTTCTTCTTGAATTTTTGTAAATCTATATATACTCCAAATTTATCTAGTTTGTTGGTTGGGGCGAACTTCATGCCCTTCTTCAGGACTGGTTTCTGATAAAGTCCTCTCTACTTATCAGTTAGGTTGTATATTCCTCCATCCGACTGTATTTTTCTCTCCTTCCGTTCTTTCCGTTGTCTTCCTGCTCTACGTCCTCGTCTTCTAGGTAATCGTCGTTTCCAGGTGACCAACCTCTTTTCAGGGATAGATTTCGCTTGCGAGGTCTCTGACTGGGAGACTGAAAAACCTCCTCTTTTTCCTCCATCAAGGGTAAGTATCTGTTCTGGGAATATGTTTTTTGGGTCCCATATTGCGGTGCGGGTTCTTCCCTTTGTTTATTTCTCCCAGGGACATATTGGGGTCTCCTATGAGGGGCTTTAGCATATTCATGAGACGGGTACCTATCCCTGTATCATGGTTGGTCTAATCTCTGGCGAGGCTTATAATCCTGATGATTCCGATACGGAGTATATCCATATTGCGTAGGTCTGTTATACCTTGATTTCTGGAATGAGTTGTTACGAGGACCTCTATAAGAAGAGTTCCTATATTGAGTGTATTCCTTGACTGGTTGTCGTTGTGGTGGATAGGCTAATCTATCTATCCTGGTGGTGGGTTCTGTCTTATACGGGAACCTATAGGTATTGGTTCATCATGAGTGGTAACTTCATATTGGGGTGACTGATTACCAATATCGAAGTGTACCGATGGAGGTTCTTGATTATCAAATGACCATACATTGCCACGTTGATAATCCCTCAGATCTCTGATACTTTTTCTTTTTTCTCTCTTTAATCTCATTATCCAATGTACCTAAATCAGCCTTCAACCTCTCTAGAAAAGGTTTCATTTCCTGTTGTGTCAAGGTGGAACTTAATTCTGCATGGTTTTTCTCAATGTTCTGATTCAATTCCAGCAAGCGTTCATTCCTTCTATCTATGATTATACGCATACTTTGCAATGAGAAACCTTCCAGCATGGTGGCCCATCTTTCTAGAAAGATGGTATCTTCCTTATCGCCTGCAGGGTTCTTGTTGAACCTCAAACTTCTAGGTACCATTTTATCCTTTATATATTTTTCCAGGGAGATGACTTCCCATTTATCCCTTATTTCTTTCCTTAAATTTTTGTCCAATTGTCGCATCAGCTGTACTTTGTCCAAAGGAATATTATTTATATCATTAACATTCTCAAAAGTCTGACCATCATCCAGACAGAAATTCTTCCTAAATTCCATTTAAAATGGGGCTGCCCGAAACGCTGTAGGTTAATTTTTAAATAGACAAAAAAGAAGAAAGGTATATATATATATATATCATACAGCGTAGGCGCCTATTTATAAACCAGATATTGTAGTGTTATGAAGTAGTTAAATTATAACTAATAAGTAGTGAGATGCTGCCCAAAGGGGTAAGCGCAATATACAGAAAAAACAACCAAAATCTGCATTAACCAAAAATAAAATTATAGATAGAACCTTTGTAGCGCATCAAAAATAGATTTAAAGGTAGACTTCAACAAAGAGGTATATCAAACATAAAGTGCTTCAGTCTTAAAGTGACAAATATTCAATCAATGTACACATAAAAGTGCAATGTGCCATAGAACACAGTAAAGTGCAACAATATATAAAATTCCAGCAGTGCGATGGGTATAAGAGAGTCTATAAAGTGCAACAGTGTCCAAATGTGCAAATTCAATGATATCCAATACAACAGTATGAATACTGTGACGGAACAGCCGCCACGTGGATAAAAAGATTATTAGGTTGTAGCTATTCGTTCATTTAAAAGGTTAAATTTGTTTCTATAATTTAGTATCTGTTTTGATGTATTTCGTTTGCCCTGTATTTATCCAAACGAATTCCCCTGTTAGATGTGCTGTAAAGTGTCCCCAAGGTCATATTTAATTGTGTTTTTCCTGCAAGGTTCCCCACGGATTCTGCTGTTAGAAAAATGGCAACATTGTTACAGAAAGCGCTGGCAAATTGCCAAAACCCGACATGAGTTCTTCTGCTTGCCCTGGAGCCCCCTTTAGACTGAGCAAGGTGCTTTTTGGACCATAGGCCCCCAGGGATGGTAGCTTGGTGTGTGGCAAGTTTGGAGAGGATTCGCCAAGGAAAACCCCTCCATCCTACTAGAAATCCCCCTCCTGCCCGGAGCCTGTCAGCCCCTGCACCGCAGTCTCGAGAGCTGACAAACTCTATTTGATGGCGTTCTGACCCCTCTGGATGGATCGGGTAGCTACTTTTCAGGGATGCAGCCCGGGGACCCGAGCTACCCAAGGTGTAAAGGGAGTGCCGGAGCGCCCAGGGGATCCCCCCGAAAACTGCATTTCCCAGACCATCATAGTTACATAGTTACATAGTTACATAGTTATATAGGCTGAAAAAAGACATGCGTCCATCGGGTTCAGCCTCTCCCACATAACCTACTGCTGTTGATCCAAAAGAAGGCAAAAAACCCAGTCTGAAGCGCTCGCCAATATGCAACATACTGGGAAAAAATTCCTTCTTGACCCCAGAATGGCAGTCAGATTTCTCCTTGGATCAAGAAGCTTTTACCCACATATTAAATATTATAACCCTTAATATTCTGTGTCTGCAGGAAGTCATCCAGTCGTTTTTTAAAAGTCTGTACAGACTCTGACCCAACCACCTCAACAGGCAGAGAATTCCACAGCTTTATTGTTCTCACCGTAAAATAACCCTTCCTATGCTTTAAGCTAAATTTTCTTTCTTCCAGTCTAAATGGATGACCCCTTGTCCTATGTATAGTCCTGTTAATGAATAGGTTATCAGACAATGGTTGATAATGGCCCCGTATATATTTATATAAGGTTATCAGATCCCCTCTAAGGCGCCTTTTCTCTAAACTAAACAGGTTTAAGCTTGTTAGTCTTTCCTCATAACTTAACCCTTCCATCCCCCTTATTAATTTAGTTGCCCGTCTCTGCACTTTTTCTAACGATATAATATCTTTTTTTAAGACAGGTGCCCAAAATTGCACGGCATATTCTAGGTGCGGCCTGACCATTGATTTATACATAGGCAAAATTATGTTTTCATCCCGTGAGTGAACTCCCCTTTTAATACATGCCAGTACTTTGCTGGCCTTGGCGGCTGCTGTTTGACATTGCACATTGTTACTTAGTTTGAAGTCTATGATTATTCCCAAATCCTTCTCCTGCTTGGATTTCCCTAACTCCGTACCATTTAGGGTATAAATTCCTTGTGTGTTCTTCACTCCAAAGTGCATAACTTTACATTTATCTAGATTAAATTTCATCTGCCATTTAAGTGCCCAGTCCCCCAATTTATCTAAATCCCTCTGCAGCGAAGTAACATCCTGCTCACATTGTATTACTTTTCCTAGCTTTGTGTCATCTGCAAATACTGATACATGACTTTCAATGCCTATCTCAAGGTCATTTATAAATAAATTGAATAATATTGGTCCTATAACAGACCCCTGAGGGATACCACTTACCACTGGTGTCCATCTTGAAAATGTACCATTTATGACCACTCTCTGTACCCTATCTTTTAGCCAGTTTTCTATCCAAGAACAAGTATTTTCATCTAGACCATTTTTTCTTAATTTAAGTAGTAACCTTTTGTGTGGAACTGTGTCGAAAGCTTTGGCAAAATCTAAGTAAATCACATCCACTGCGACCCCCTGATCTATACTTCTATTACCTCTACTTCCTCATAGAACGTAATTAGGTTAGTCTGACATGATCTGTGTTTCATGAAACCATGCTGATTTTTGCCAATTACATTATACCTCCCAATAAATTCCTGAATATTATCCCTTAGTAACCCCTCAAATACTTTCCCAGCCACAGATGTTAAGCTCACAGGTCTATAATTCCCAGGCACAAATTTTAAACCTTTCTTAAATATAGGGACCACGTCAGCTTTTCTCCAATCCTCTGGTACTATTCCTGAAAGAAAAGAATCTTGAAAGATTAAGAACAGAGGTTTACATATTTCAACACATAGCTCTCTTAGTACTCGCGGGTGAATTCCATCTGGCCCTGGGGCTTTATTAACATTCACATTGTTTAATTTGTGTAAAACCTTGTCCTGAGTCAACCAGTCACTTTGTATTAGTAAGTTTTTATTAATGAATTGCATGTCTCCTGTTATAGGTTTCTCTTTGATAAATACTGAAGAAAAATAATCATTTAAAATTTCTGCTTTATCCTGATCTTCAGTTAACAATAACCCTGACTCAGATTTTAGTGAACCTACATTTTCACTCTTGGGTTTTTTAGAATTTATGTACCTAAAGAATCTTTTAGGGTTGGTCTTGCTCTCTTTGGCTATTTCTTTTTCATTTTCTAGTTTAGCCCATCTAATCGCATTCTTACATGCTTTATTGGCTGCCCTATATGCTTTATAGGATGCCTCAGATTTATCAAATTTAAAAGCTTTAAATGCCTTCTTTTTATTTTTCATTTCCTTAGTTACCTTCCTACTAAGCCACATTGGTTTCAGTCTGTTTCTTTTATATTTATTAACCAGTGGAATATATTGTGACGTGTACTTTTCTAGTGTTAGTTTAAAGATATTCCACTTATCCTCAGTGTTTTTCCCGTGAAAGAGTTTCTGCCAGTCAATGACATTGAGAGCTTCCTTTATTTTAATAAAGTTGGCCTTTTTAAAATTATATATTTTAGCATGCCCCCTATGAATGTGTTTTTTTGAGTTTATTTCAAAAGTCACCATGTTATGGTCGCTATTTCCCAACTGTTCTTTTACATTAATATTTGAGAAAAGATCCACATTATTTGTTATAACCAGGTCCAGACAGTTATCCTCTCTAGTTGGTGTTTCTACCAGTTGTGACATGAAGGTATCATTTAAAATGTTCAGGAACCGGATTCCCTTTGCTGAATTACTAGTCCCACTATCCCAATTAATGTCCGGGTAATTAAAATCTCCAATAATTAAAGTGCTACCATGATCTGCAGCCTTCCTAATTTGCTCTAACAGTTGTTCTTCCTCATCATTATCTATATTAGGTGGTTTATAGCATATGCCAACCAATAATTGACTTCCCTGTTTATTCCCCAACGAAATATTTACCCATAAGGATTCCACATTTCCCTCATCGCTTTCCAGTTGTGTAATATTAGGCTTTAAATCCTGATTTACATATAAACACACTCCACCCCCTTTCTTATGTTTCCTATCCTTTCTAAACAATGTATAACCGTTTAAGTTTACAGCCCAGTCATGCGTTTCGTCCCACCATGTTTCTGTTATTCCTATAATGTCGTATTGCTTAGTGTGTGCTATTACCTCTAGTTCCCCCATCTTGTTATTAAGGCTCCTTGCATTAGCAAGCATACATTTAATGTTGTCTCTACCCACACATGCTGAATGCGACTTTACATTACATGCCTCCACTGTTCTTACATTACCCATCCCCCGGCTCCACCCCCCTTAGTCTGAACTGAAACCCTTCCGCTATCTGCTCTGTCTCCATTTTGTAAGATACTGTATCCCTCCCCCCCTTCCACTAGTTTAAAGTCTCCTCCAACCTTTTAACCATCCTCTCCCCTAGCACAGCAGACCCTCTTCCATTCAGGTGCAATCTATCACAACTATACAGATTGTACCCCAGTGCAAAATGAGCCCAGTGCTCTAAAAACCCAAAACCCTCCTTCCTGCACCAAGCTTTAAGCCACGCATTGACCTCCCTAATCTCCCGCTGCCTTTCCACTGTAGCACGTGGCACAGGTAGGATCTCAGAAAATACTACCTTGGAGGACCTCTTCTTCAGTTTACTTCCTAATTCCCTGAAATCATTCTTCAGGTCCTTCCATCTTCCGCTTACTTTGTCATTGGTACCAATATGGACCATGACAGCTGGGTCATCTCCAGCCCCTCCCAATAATCTATCAACTCTGTCAACCACATGCCTAACACGGGCACCGGCAGACAGCAAACTGTCCGGTTAAGGCGATCAGCGCGACAGATTACCCTGTCTACTCTCTTAATAATAGAGTCCCCTACCACCACAACCTGTCTAGGCTTACTTGCCCTCTTTATCCCTCCCTTACTTGGTGGGCTGATCCCCCGGCTGTTAGAGGGAGCAGCCTCCAGTACTGCTACACCTGAGCTGATGCACCCAACATCTTCGCTCAAGGGGGCAAATCTGTTGGTGTGCGCAAGATCAGGACTAGCCAACCTTTTCCTCTTCCCTCCCCCCTGCTACCACGTGTCACTGACACCCAGCTACCAACCTGTCCCCGGTTAACTCCACTCCTCCCACACCCCTAGATTCCTCAACTATACTTTGCTCCGTGAGAAGCAGGCTCCTTTCAAGATTGTCAATCTGCCTCAGCGTTACGATTTGCCCTTCCAGATCTCCAATACGAGCTTCCAGAAGAGCTACACGTTCACACTTGCTACAGAGATATGGACCCTGGAAGGATTCCTCCAGACATGCATACATGCAGCAGGATGTGCACTGGGTCAAACCTTCAAGCTTGCTAACACTCATACCCAAAACAAGACAACAAATATATAAACAACAATTGATACCTGTTATTTAAACTCCTGTTTTTAACTCCACTTGAAAATAGCCCACTTAAAAGTAGACCACCTCAAACCCTTGTGAGCAAGCTCAGTGAGTTGCCATTGAGATTATGTAGCCATACAAGTGAAATCACCTGACAGGCTACACGCCCCCAATTAACAAGTCACCAGCCACCCAGGGAAAAAAAACAACCAAAAGCACAACAGAAAAAAAAACCGCAGAAAAAAAAAAAAGAAAAAAAAAAAACAACAGAAAAAAAAAAAACAAAAAGAGAAATTAAATTGACAAATAAACCAGAGGTTTCTCTCCCTCTAAAGATACAAACCAGACCAGTACAGGTAGAATTCCTGTTTTTAACTCCACTTGAAAATAGCCCACTACCACCATGGGGGGGCATCGGACAGCAGACAGGCAGGCGCCAGAACCCGGGCTATGGCTAGCCCCTGTGCAGAATTCACTCCAGGGGTCTGGGGGCGGGCATGGGAGAGAACAATGGGACTGTACCATATAAAAGGACCGTGTATGTTCTGTTTTTCATTAAACAACCAACTTGCTTAAACCTATACTGAGTCACGACTAGTATTTGGGAGGGCATAATCACTGAATCCTTTGCTTCCAGACCATCCAGGGACCGCTGTCAATCCCTCTCCCACCTTGCTAGCTCGCTACCCGGCTAAGCTCTCCAGCAAGGCTCGGCGCCGCAGAGGGAGCTACCCCTGCAGCGTAGCTGATCTGCTACAAATACCAGAGGGAAAAATTCCTTAAAACATAAAGAGAAGTAAATTTTAAGGAATTTTTCCCACTGGTATTCATACTGTTGTATTGGATATCATTGAATTTGCACATTTTGCACATTTGGACACTGTTGCACTTTATAGACTCTCTTATACCCATCGCACTGCTGGAATTTTATATATTGTTGCACTTTCCTGTGTTCTATGGCACATTGCACTTTTATATGTGTACATTGATTGAATATTTGTCACCTTGAGATTGAAGCACTTTAAGACTGAAGCACTTTATGTTTGATATACCTCTTTGTTGAAGTCTACCTTTAAATCTATTTTTGATGCGCTATAAAGGTTCTATCTATAATTTTATTTTTGGTTAATGCAGATTTTGGTTGTTTTTTCTGTATATTGCGCTTACCCCTTTGGGCAGCATCTCACTACTTATTAGTTATAATTTAACTACTTCATAACACTATAGTAATCTGGTTTATAAATAGGCACCTACGGTGTATGAGATATATATATATATATATATATACACACACCTTTCTTCTTTTTTGTCTATTTATAAATAAAAAGGGTTTTTGCAGCGGATGAATAATAAAGAATTTTTTATATCGAAACCTTTGGGATTCGCCTGTTTAACTGAATCCCTTTTCTACGGGAGAATTTCCCTGCCCCGGAACAGCGGTTTAACTATACAATTCATCTTTTTTCATGTAACTTGTACCAGAACGTCCGACAAATCCCATTCAAATGGGAAAGATCGCTAGTCTAATGTAGTCCAATAAAAACCGTCTGAAGTCGTCCGATGAAAGTCGGAGGCCGTGCATAAGGGCTCAATCTCCTGCTGTTGTGGGATTGGTCAGACGATGACGGACAACAACAGATAGACAGGTCTGTATACATATATCTACGTGGGTATATCTGGCCTGAAGTCTGTATACATGTATCTGCATGGGTATACATATATCTAAGGTGTGGTGTGTACAGAGTGTGCAGTGGATAAATGGGGCGTCTGGCCAAACATATCAATATTAACATTGACTGGACAGGTTCTCAACAACTTCCTAAATTAATTATTGGAAAGCGTCACATGACTTTAATTAAAGTACTGGTACTCGGTATCGGTGAGTCCCTGGAAAAAAGTATCGTACTTGTACTCGGTCCTAAAAAGTGGTATTGGTTCAACTCTAGCTGTAATTACTAGTGTGTACGAGTTATAAACATGCTCTATACAGGGTGAAATCATTATACTGTACATAGATGGGTTTCAGTATATTGTGTACGGTGTGTATCAGTGTGTATGTGGGGTGTATCTAGGGTTACCAGATCAGCCATGATTTCCTGGACACATAAAATTCATTCATGCTGATGGGCAGTGCATGAAAAATGTCGCCCAGACGCATGTATAATCCATACGCTACAGGTAAGAAATCAGAAAGACATCCGTATTCTCTGCACTGTGACCCTGTGGGGATCTCAGGCTGTCAGGGCAGTGTAAATTGGGGCTTGGGTATCAATATACTCTGCACTGTGTCAGGAACGTGGGGATGGTACCTGGGTGGCACCTGGATGGCAGGGGTGTGAGCCCAGGATGCAGTGGTCTGCACTGATAAACAGAGGATATGGATGGTGGAGGGTGGATGGAAATAAAGACTAACCAGGTCGATTGTAGAGGATGATGGGGATGATGGTTGTAATTTGCAGGAACCAGAAATGGTGAATCAGGATCAGGTAGCAGAGTAGCAGCAAAGCAACGATGTTCACTCTTCGTGAGCATGAGCTGTAATGAACCAGCAATGTGTGAGTGCGGGGCCAAGCCCTTTATTTTGAGAGTCACGTGTTTGGTGTTTAACTCTTACACTGCTGGATGCTGGTTGCTGGCTGCAGGGCAGGAACAGGATGGAAGTGAACCACCAGGGGGGGTTTCAGGATGGCTACAGCCTGGGATCCTGACACACTGTGACCCTGTGGGGATCTCAGGCTATCAGGGCAGTGTATATTGGCGCTAGGGTATCAGTATACTCTGCACTGTGACCCTGTGGGGATCTTAGGCTATCAGGGCAGTGTATATTGGGGCTTGGGTATCAGTATACTCTGCACTGTGACCCTATGGGGATCTCAGGCTATCAGAGCAGTGTATATTGGGGCTTGGGTATCAGTATACTCTGCACTGTGACTCAGAGGGGATCTCAGGCTGTCAGGGCAGTGTATATTGGGGCTTGGGTATCAGTATACTCTGCACTGTGACCCTGTGGGGATCTCAGGCTATCAGGGCAGTGTATATTGGGGCTTGGGTATCAGTATACTCTGCACTGTGACTCAGTGGGGATCTCAGGCTGTCAGGGCAGTGTATATTGGGGCTTGGGTATCAGTATACTCTGCACTGTGACCCTGTGGGGATCTCAGGCTATCAGGGCAGTGTATATTGGGGCTTGGGTATCAGTATACTCTGCACTGTGACTCAGTGGGGATCTCAGGCTGTCAGGGCAGTGTATATTGGGGCTTGGGTATCAGTATACTCTGCACTGTGACTCAGTGGGGATCTCAGGCTGTCAGGGCAATGAAGCTGAAGTTAGCTCCTTATTCGGCCAGCTTCTTATTCTCACACTGAAGATAGCTTCTTATTCAGACAGCTTCTTATTTAGTGGCTGAAATTAACTGCTTATTCGCCCAGGATCTTATTCCTTAAAGAATAATGTCAATAAAAAGTATTTCGAACAATTGGACAATTCTGACACAATCATATGATGAAATAAATTTATCCAGATAACCGGCACCCCCCCCCCCACTCCACTTGTTTCAATGGTAGAAAATGAATAAGTAACTGGTGATTTTCTCTATGAAAATCATCTTGGCTCAGCCCAAACTGACTAGTTTTCTATTAATGAGACTGTTCTCTATCAGAAAAAACATAATCTAGCCTGAGCCAAACATTATTGATTAAGCAAACTGACATCAAACCTAGCCCCCCCCCCACTCCATTAAATACAATGAGAAAAAATAAGTAACCAGTGATTTTCTCTATGAAAATCATCTTGGCTCACCCCAAACTGACTAGTTTTCTATTAATTAGACTGTTCTCTATCAGAAAAAACATAATCTAGCCTGAGCCAAACATTATTGATTAAGCAAACTGGCATCAAACCTAGCCCCCCCCCCACTCCATTAAATACAATGAGAAAAAATAAGTAACCAGTGATTTTCTCTATGAAAATCATCTTGGCTCACCCCAAACTGACTAGTTTTCTATTAATTATGTGGTATTATTTAATTAATTAATTTATTATAAATTAAATTAATTATGTGGTATGCATTTGGTTTTGATGCATCCCTACTCTATACACAGCGCTCCCTACGTCCCTATAATATATTTATATATATCACATGGGGTTGCTATATGATCAGGGCTACCTTTTTTATACTATTCCTATTAAATTGGCAATAATTTTTATGTATTTTATTCAATAGAAACGTTTTTGCCTATATGAGATGCACTTTTGTGAAAATAGAAGATTTTTGTGTGTACATTTTAATTTAGTTATTGGATTCCTGTCCAGTACGGAGAGAAGCAAACATCATGCAGTGTAGCCTGGCTGCAAGGCGGAGCGTCATGAAGTCAAGCCTGCAAAATCTTTGCTTCTCTTTGCTTCACTACGCTGTGCGTCACTACACGCTCAGTGTATCTCAGGCTTTAAGCTCAGCCACACGCATCCTCTCCATAGGACTCCATTGAAACAGACGCCGGCGGTCACATGACCTGCTGGAGCTCGTCTTGTGAGATCCGACCGGTCAGCGTAGTGATACGCAGGGGGAGACTGGGGGGACTTTTTCCCCCAGTCTTTCCCTGCTCCCACCGTACTGAGGATGCGGACAGAGCCGCAGTCTTCGCCACGGACCAGGAGGTGAGTATACGATTTTTAAGAAAAATTTTAGGCTGGTGTTAACGTATTCTGCAGAAGCGGAATCCGTTAGGACCAAGTCCTTGCTCTGGTTAACTTTTTGTTAATCGCAGCCAGACATTAATCAGCGCTGGGACTTTGTAATCCTAACGCTGATTAACACTTTGCGCTCGCAATGTTAAGTATAGGGAGTGCAAAGTACAGTAACCTCGTGCAGAGAAGCACAAGATACCAAACGCAAACGGGTTAGTTAACCTGTTAGCGTTTGGATTGTAATTTGCGTTAACTACTTCGGCTAACATTAACGCTCACGCAGGTGAGCGCTAACGTTAGTGTGACAGAACAGCCGTCACTTTCAAGTTATTGGCACATAAAACATTAAAAGTTTGTTGGTTCAATGTTAAATTTTGTTTATACAATTTATGTCTGTATGATCCCTGTGTGTATTGTGTTTCCCTTCGCTATTCCCCGCACCAAATGCACCTGTATTCCCTCACAATTTAATACCACCTAAATTGCCCAGTTTTCGTTCCCCCAAGTTAATAATTCGTTTGTACAATTTGTGCTTGTATGACCCTGATGTTTATTAAGTTCTTTGACACCCCTGCCTTGCCCAGCCACCGTGGTTTATCTGCCCAGCGCAACCCTGATACAGCTGCCACCAGCCAAGACCTAGCACAGCCGACATGCCTTACACCCTGCACCGCTCAGCCCCTGTACATGCCACCAGAGTGCTTTTTGGTCAGAAGGGCCCTGGGAACATGGTGCCACTGTGCGGTGAGTTGTAAAGGGGAGCGCCACCGAGATCACCCCTCAATCAGCTGCTAAACTCAGGCTGGGCTTCCAGGTGCAGAGAAAATCCTGTGTTCGGAATCAGAGCCCGCACTCCAGGAGGGTGGAATTTCACGGGCAGGGAACAGCCCAGGGCGGGCCAGACAGTGTGGCACCAAAAGCAGAGCTCGAGCTAGGGGTAGTGGCAGCCCATGTTAAGTATACGAAAAGGGCTATGGCTGGAGGCAGTGTTAAAACTGGCGCCGGGATGTTTGAGGGCGGGCATGGGAGAGAACAATGGGACTGTACCATATAAATGTACCGTGTCTGTATTGTTCAAAAATAAACCAACCTGCTTAACCTGCACTACACCTCAACGAGTATTTGATAAGAGGAACTATCTGCTAGGTATTTCCTATGGCTGACTCGCTAGCTTCCAGCAAGGGACCTGACGCCGGCTCGCTACCACAGCTTGACTTTTTGCTGCAGATTAAAGGAATAAACAGTTTATTAGATTAGATGCCGACTGAAACCACCGAATAGCAGGGCATTTCACTGACATTTCTCTGCTGTTTGGTGTCTGTGAATAGATTAACCATTCCTTCTCTATGGGGGATTTCACTGCCGTCGAACAGGCACCATATTTGCTGGCAATTCACCTAAATTTGGCGAACTGCCTGCTTTCTGAATAGCTGAATGACCCTGAAAATGCACCGTATGGGGAAATTCATTGTTTGGTGCCATTTCGGGGCCAGACCGGCTCTTTCTGAATAACCCTTATAGTAAAGTTTCAGGGAACTTCAGACTCAGAAGCTCCGCAGTCGAAGAGGAGGAGCTGCGCACATCGAGGGACAAAAGAAGAGTAAAATCACCCCAAAATAAAAAAAATTAATAATTGTGCAGAGGCTGTCGGCAGCATTTGCCCAATTATTCTATGGAAAAGGGTAAAATCTATTTTCAATAGAATGTCATTTTAAGTGATTTTTGTTTTGCACCAAACAATTGATACTACAGAGCTTGAAAAATTGCTCACTTACCTAAGATCCATAGGTGAAGGGGGTGGAGTGACCTGCTGCTTTCTCTGGCCATTATCAACAGACAATTGTGAACAAATATTCCTCAGCATTATTTTTTGGTTCTACGCAACCCCACTGAAGTGAACATGCAGGACTTTTGCAGGATTGTCCTGAGCTCCTTGGAGTCCATTGCACTCTTGGAGACGATACTGGTGAGAGCGGCACTGCTTTTATGGATCAGTAGCTGAAAAATATGCTGGCTCAAGCCAGAATAGCACCGTTAATGTTGAGCCACAAATAGAAAATAAAATCATGCAGCTTTTTTCCAATTGTGGATCCCAGTTGATGACTGGGATATGATTATCCCAAGGTCGTAAAAGGGGCTAAAATAAGGAGGGCGAATTGGCGGTCAGTTCGCCCTGACAGTGGTCCAGAAAGTGATCCCAACATTTCTAATGGAGTCCTGATTAGTAGTGAAGGAGAAAAGGGTGGAATGAGGTAGAGCATCACTAATAAAACTGCCTTGCATTGCAGTTTTGGCATCTTGCCTTATTCATCACAAATGCGGGCAGCATACGGACAGAGACACCAGCATTCTATGAACATTGTTTACTTTACTACTGGCTGCACCGCTCTCGGCTGGTAACGTAAGCCAGCATTCTCACTGACTCTTCCATGTCACCAACTCTCCCAACTCATTGGCTCACCATGTGCAGTTCGTGTACTCCTTTGTCTTCTCACATATCCCACTTTGGGAACAACTGTTCAATGACAATCATTTTGGCTCACCCAAGATTGAATTGTTTTTTATTAAGTGGCTTCTCTTCCGTTGGAAAAAAAAAACAACAAAATTTTGCCTGAGCCAAACAATACTGAGACAACTCGAACCCTGACATTAATTCTTTTAAATGCTAAACTAAAATGATCAAATCAATGACTTTTTCAATGAAAACTCTTTTTTTTCTTTTGAATTATTTATTTTAGAATTTGAATACAGATAGTAAAAAGAAAGTAAGCGATGAACAATGGCCACGCAGGACCATAAAATGTCATCTATAGAGTCATGAAATAGTAAAATGGAGGGGAAGGGGGTAAAGGAGTAAGTGGAGTAAAACAAATCCAAACAAATCGAGAGGGGCAGACCAAAAAAAGCGGTGTAGTCCGGCAGGGCGGGGGCATCATGAAGGGGGGGAAATCAAAAGGGGGGGTGGCAAGGGACTGCCCAGTAAATCATGGCGTATATTTCTGGACCTGACTGTATATTTCACATACACATAATATATACATCATATGCCAGTTTGCTTAATCAATAATGTTTGGCTCAGGCTAGATTATGTTTTTTCTGATAGAGAACAGTCTGATTAATAGAAAACTAGTCCGTTTGGGTTGAGCCAAGATGATTTTCATAGAGAAAATCACCAGTTACTTATTCATTTTTTACCATTGAAACAAGTGGAGGGGGGGGGGCCGGTTATCTGGATAAATTTATTTCATCATATGATTGTGTCAGAATTGTCCAATTGTTCGAAATACTTTTTATTGACATTATTCTTTAAGGAATAAGATCCTGGGCGAATAAGCAGTTAATTTCAGCCACTAAATAAGAAGCTGCCTGAATAAGAAGCTATCTTCAGTGTGAGAATAAGAAGCTAACTTCAGCGTCATGTCAGGGCAGTGTATATTGGGGCTTGGGTTTCAGTATACTCTGCACTGTGACTCAGTGGGGATCTCAGGCTGTTAAATTATTTATAAAGGATTTTACCAGGAAGGATACATTGAGATTTCTCTCGTTTTCAAGTATGTCCTGGGGACACTTAAGGGTAAGTCACTGGTTAAGTCAGAAGGGGACACTCCTGGGTATAATAGGAGGTGAATACAAAGCTCCATACTGGTCATTCTGGCCAGGGGGTGATTGTCACACAGGGGCTTCTTATAGACTAAGCATGGCCTTATTCCCATGGCTGGGAGACATTTCATTCCTGAATTCACACACATCATTATACAGCGGATACAGGTTATAATCAGCAATATATGGATTTACTTACAAGGAGCCGCTCACTCCCAGAACCCTCAGGCTGGATCTCCTCTCTGGATTCACCAGGCAGATCTGCCGCCTCACAGTGCTGGATCCCCCTCCCTCCGTGCTGGATCCAACCACCTCACAGCTCAGTGCCCGCCATTCCCCTCCCCCAGCACCACGTGTGAGCCCTGGAGCCAGTCAAATGAGCTGTGATGTCATCAGAGTGCGCCTCTCCCCCCTGTGCTGCTGCAAGAGATGGTGTGTGTGAGAAGCTGAGCGTCAAACCTGAGAAAAAAAGGTAAAGGACCCACCACAATCTCATAAACCCCCATTGAATATTACACGCATACAGCACACACCGTTATATACAGAGCACGCGCACACATACAGCACACACCGTTATATACACAGCGCGCGCACACATACAGCACACACCGTTATATACAGAGCGCGCACACATACAGCACACACCGTTATATACACAGCGCGCGCACACATACAGCACACACCGTTATATACAGAGAGCGCACACATACAGCACACACCGTTATATACACAGCGCGCGCACACATACAGCACACACCGTTATATACAGAGCGCGCACACATACAGCACACACCGTTATATACACAGCGCGCGCACACATACAGCACACACCGTTATATACAGAGCGCGCACACATACAGCACACACCGTTATATACACAGCGCGCGCACACATACAGCACACACCGTTATATACAGAGAGCGCACACATACAGCACACACCGTTATATACAGAGCGCGCACACATACAGCACACACCGTTATATACAGAGCGCGCACACATACAGCACACACCGTTATATACACAGCGCGCGCACACATACAGCACACACCGTTATATACAGAGCGCGCACACATACAGCACACACCGTTATATACACAGCGCGCGCACACATACAGCACACACCGTTATATACAGAGAGCGCACACATACAGCACACACCGTTATATACACAGCGCGCGCACACATACAGCACACACCGTTATATACAGAGCGCGCACACATACAGCACACACCGTTATATACACAGCGCGCGCACACATACAGCACACACCGTGACTGCTTAGGTCTGTGACCTCCCGGTTCAGCCATATCCTTTCCCCCCAATAACCACACAACCACTTCTGTATTGGAAAGGGCATGGCCACAGCTTTTATTGAAAACCAACATGTAGAATCCATTTTCTTCATCCATATATTTCTGACCCTACCGCGCATGTCCTGCAGTAGGCAGTTACACCAATTATTTTCCATGAGCTCATCGCCCCACCTGACCTGATTCAAGTGAGGGTCGTCTCCCCAATGCCCACCCGAAGGCGGCGTATTATTTATCTGTTCCGTTGCTGGCAAGGCATCACGCCAACGCCAGAGGCTGCCGCACCCCCCACCGGCAGTCTCTGCGCTCCCACCGCAGCCAGCTCCCTCTCAACGCCACTCATAAAGCCGGCCAATAAGATATCCAGCCTGATATCTGACAAATGCGCCCCGTCATGACGCATGAGGTTCCCATTCTCTCCTTCCAACTCTGTGTGACGTACCACCGAACCCCTGCAGCCACGGGAGGGAGTGGGTTTCCCAAATTTCTAACCAATTTACGCTGCTCTGCTTGCTTTACTGCCCAGTGGACATCTGAGTGCCTTAGACTCCAGATAACTCGTGGCGAGCAACCTGCAATTATAAAAGTGAGGTAGTCTGAGGTTAGACAGGAGGTAGAAAACCTATAAAAAGGTAAGATTTGTTGGTTTAAATCCATTCTTTTATAATGGCAGGCTTGGTCCAGTGTAAGAGCTGTCATGCATTTGTTTTTAGATCCAATTTTTGGAGGTTTGGAGTGTGCCTGATATGTAGGCAGCTCTCTTTATTGCAGCAGGAAATTGCCTGTTTGAAGTCTGAGATTTGTAAATTATCTGTTACACAAACTCAGGCTATGGCTATGACTGTTACAAAGCCACTGCCACAGAGGCCTCCTAGGAGTGGCAGATGGACTACTGTAGGATCTGGTAGACTTAGAGTTGTGGATATAAGGCATGTCCCACAGTCTGTGGCTCTTCTTAATTCTTTTGAGGCACTTTCAGAGTGTAGTGGTGAGACGGAAGTAGGCTCAGACACCATAGTTGAGGAACCACCATCCCCTATGCTTAAGGTATGCAGGACTGCAACCAAGAACAATAAGGAAAAGGTGGGACATGATAGAAGGCAATTGTTGCTGGGTGATTCTATCATAAGAGGTGTGGAGCTGGAGAGTAGTGGTTTGGTGAGATGTCTTCCTGGGGCTACTGCTCGTAGAGACAAGAAACGTATTCTCAATATTGTCAAACAAGCAAAGCAGCAAGGGGAAGTGGATGTTCTAGTCCATCTAGGGACAAATGACTTGGCTAGCAATGAGTTTTCTGAGATTAAGGAGGATTTTTGTGTTCTTGGAGGTGAAATACAGCAGATTGCGTCCACTGTGTCATTCTCTGAAGTTTTGCCTGTGCATAACATTCAGGATAGGCAGATGCGCAATAGGGAATTTAATTTGTGGCTTCGGGAATGGTGTCGAGAGCAAGGATTTGGCTTTGTGTCCCATGATAGCTCTAATTGGAGCAGAAAGGAACTGTATAAAAAAGATGGTTTGCATCTTACTCATAGGGGAACATATGTTCTCAGTGAGAAGTTCAAAGGTTTCGCAAAGAAATATTTAAACTAGGAGGGGGGACAAAAGGGTAAAAAACAATCTGCCTGATTGTCCCCCAAAACTAAATCGGCGGGTGCAAGCAACATGCGGGGAAAAAAAGGACAAGCTCAGAGTTGTGTCTATAAATGCTCGCAGTTTAGTCAATAAAATCAATGAACTGGAGGCAATGATGGCAGCTGAAAAAGTAGATTTAGTTGCGGTTACTGAGACATGGTTCAGTGAGAAAAATAACTGGGACATAACAATACCGGGGTACTCTTTATATAGAAAAGACAGAGAAGGTAGGAAAGGAGGAGGAGTGGCCCTGTATGTGAAAAACAACATAAAAACAAACCAAATAAAAGTGAGCGAGGTGAACATAGAGTCAGTTTGGGTTACGCTAACATTTGGCAATCATACAGTAGCTCGTGTAGGTGTGATCTATAGACCCCCTGGACAAGTAGAAGAGCTAGATAATCTGCTGCTTGAGGAAATAGCCAAAATGGCAATGAAGGGGGAAGTTATTATCATGGGGGACTTTAATCTTCCTGATGTGAACTGGAAAACCAAAACTGCTGGGTGCACCAGGAGTACAAATATTCTAAACTCCCTACTGGGATTATCTCTAACACAAGTAGTTGAGGAGCCGACCCGTAAAGAGGCCATATTGGATTTAATACTCACAAATGGAGGTTTGGTATCGGACGTTGTTGTAGGTGAAAATTTGGGATCTAGTGATCACCAGTCAGTATGGTTTAATATAAGAACAGAGATGGAGCCACACCACACAAAAACAAAAGTTTTAGACTTTAAAAAAACAGATTTTTCTAAAATGAGACTTTGTGTGAAGGAGTCATTATCAGACTGGAGGAGTTTAAAGGGTGTCCAGGATAAATGGGATTATTTAAAAGAAGCATTATTGAAGGCCACAGGCAATTGCATTCGACTTGTTAGCAAAAACAAAAAAGGGAAGAAACCACTGTGGTACTCTGCAGAAGTGGCCAAAATAGTGAAGAACAAAAAGACAGCATTCAATAATTATAAAACAACTCAGAGTGAAGAAGATAGGCAAACCTATAAGATTAGGCAGAAAGAGGCAAAGCAATTTATAAGAGCTTCCAAAGCACACGCAGAAGAGAAAATAGCTCAGTCAGTAAAAAAGGGGGACAAAACATTTTTTAGATACATAAACGAGAAAAGAAAAGTAAAACAAGGATTAGTTAGATTAAAAATAAAGGAAGGAAGGTATGTAGAAGAGGATAAAAGTCTTGCTGACTGCCTCAATGAATATTTTTGTTCAGTCTTTGCAGAAGAAAAGGAAGGAAAGGGACCTCAGTTAGGAGGAAACACTAACGAGACAATTACATATCAGTTTACAGAGGAGGAGGTTCTACAGCAGCTGTCTAAAGTAAAGACAAATAAATCAATGGGGCCTGATGGGATCCACCCTAAATTATTAAAAGAGCTCTGTGATGTAATAGCAAAACCGTTAACAGATTTATTTAACCAATCCTTGCTAACGGGAGTCGTCCCAGAAGACTGGAAATTAGCAAATGTTGTGCCCATTCACAAGAAGGGTAGTAGGGAGGAATCTGGGAACTATAGGCCAGTTAGTCTTACGTCAGTAGTGGGGAAATTAATGGAAACCATGTTAAAGGAAAGGATTGTTGAACATCTAAAAACACATAGATTACAGGATCAGAAACAACATGGGTTTACCTCAGGGAGATCATGCCAAACTAATCTTATTGATTTTTTTGATTGGGTAACAAAAATAATAGACACAGGTGGTGCAGTAGACATTGCTTATTTAGATTTCAGTAAGGCTTTTGATACTGTTCCGCATAGAAGGCTTATCAATAAATTGCAATCTTTGAGCTTGGATTCCAATATTGTTGAATGGATTAGGCAGTGGCTGAGTGACAGGCAACAGAGGGTTGTGGTAAATGGAGTTTATTCGGCGCATGGTCTTGTTACCAGTGGGGTACCTCAGGGGTCAGTACTTGGACCCATTCTATTTAATATTTTTGTTAGTGATATTGCAGAAGGTATTAATGGAAAAGTATGTCTTTTTGCTGATGACACAAAGATTTGCAACAGGGTTGACGTTCCTGGAGGGATCAGCCAAATGACAAATGATTTAGGTAAACTAAAAAAATGGTCGGAGCTGTGGCAATTGAGTTTTAATGTGGATAAGTGCAAGATAATGCACCTGGGACGTAAAAACCCAAGGGCTGAATATAGAATATTTGATACAGTCCTAACCTCAACATCTGAGGAAAAGGATTTAGGGGTTATTATTTCAGAGGATCTAAAGGTAAGTAGTCAATGTAATAGAGCAGCAGGAAATGCTAGCAGAATGCTTGGTTGTGTAGGGAGAGGTATTAGCAGTAGGAAAAGGGAAGTGCTCATGCCACTGTACAGAGCACTGGTGAGACCTCACTTGGAGTACTGTGTGCAGTACTGGAGACCGTATCTCCAGAAGGATATAGACATCTTAGAGAGAGTTCAGAGAAGGGCTACTAAAATGGTGTACGGCTTGAAGGAGAAAAGTTACCAGGAAAGGCTTAATGATCTTAACATGTACAGCTTGGAAAAAAGACGAGACAGAGGAGATATGATAGAAACATTTAAATACGTAAAGGGAATCCACAAGGTAGAGGAAGGAAGTATATTTAAAAGGAAACAAAGTAGCAAAACAAGAGGACATAGTCTTAGATTAGAGGGGCAAAGGTTTAAAAGTAACATCAGGAAGCATTATTTTACTGAGAGGGTGGTGGATACATGGAACAGTCTTCCAGTTGAAGTGGTAGAGGCCAAAACAGTAATTGAATTTAAGCAGGCATGGGATAGGCATAAGGCTATCCTAAACAAAAGATAAATCCAAGTAAAGTATCCATGTAATTGGGCAGACTAGATGGGCCGAAAGGTTCTTATCTGCCGACATCTTTCTGTGTTTCTATGTTTCTATGCAAGATGGAACCAAGCTGAGCGCCACCTGCCCAAGCGTCGTCGCAGCATCCAGTCTGATGCGCCAGCCCCCGCAGGTACCGTCGCCGCCCCTATGCAAAATTAATGCAGCGCAAAAGCAGTAGGATCCAAACCTAATTCCATAACGCACTGCCAAAACACTGCAGAGAACAGATAGCGGGTAAGAGGCCGACCGGAAGCATGCAGCAGACAGGGGCCGAGCACTGGCGGGCGCAACTTGAGGGAACGGGAAGCTAATGCAACGAGACAAGTGCCACCCCCCAGTAGCCTCCAACGTAATATTTGCCCCAATGGCCCTCTGATCGGTCTTTCACTGAGAAATCCAGAAGCGTACTCAAGATCTCGACACTTGCACGTGGCAACATTCCTGTCCTGACCAGGCAGAACCACTTCTAGCCACTAGCTCTAACACGCAATGCTCTATAGCAGCAGAACGAAAACGCCACGCGAAACAAAGAGACAACAAACGAGTCAAAACATGTGCTTGGGAGAACTCGCACCGGATTGACCAGTAACTGCTCCGAAATTGGCCTTCTGCTGTCTGGAAGCCGATTCCACCACCAACCCAGGACAATGCGCCACAGAACACAGTCCTCCCAGCCCAGAAATTGACAGAGACTAGATAATGCTGCCAGGAGGCGACCGGGCCAGGATCCCGATCTACCGACTTGCAGTGCCTGACTAAGGAAGATGAAAGTGGCTAGGAGCCGTGTCTCGTGAGAGCCCCAGCCCCCTTTCTCGTGATCTAGACCTTCCCATAAACATAAAACCTGAAAATAAGCCTTCCACGTGCTGCCTGCCAGTGAACCCCACAGCGGAGTCAGCAGTCCGGCGAGGCGAGTGTCCACAACCAAGGGGGAAAGGGTTGCCGCATGGACTCGGCCTGGGGACTTGTTAAGTTCTAATTTCCATTATAATTACCATAAACCTTTTTCAAGTTTCTTCTTATATATCAAAATTGAAGTAAGGCGCTGCGCGACTCTGATCAGAGGAGACGATAGACACAACCACACCGAGATATGGCAGATTATCATCTGATCAGTCCGTGGTCTGTCAGGTTTGTTTATAGTTTCAACATCCAATAGAAATGTTCGTTATATATAAAAATTTCCTGCAGTTTTCACTCCCAACATAGGAATGTGATACAACAACCAATCAGAGCAGATACATTTCTACATCATGTAACAAAGATTTCGCGGGCATTCTAAGTTAACACAGGATATCTATTTCCATCACCCCGCTGACTAGCCTCGAGAGGAAACGAAATTGAACAGACACCGTGCTGGAAAAAGGAGGGGGGATTTCACACTAATGCAAAAATTAAAAAACTACCTATCATATTAAAATACCTTTCAGGAGCCACCTGCCAAAATGGAAATGAACAGAGATTTTTTTTTTTTTAAATAGTTCATGGCTAGGTGACCAGACATGAGGGAACCTTAAAATGTCTTTATTTGATATAATGCCGAGCTAAGTGCTAGATGTGTCATAACTAAATTTATTGGTCTGTTTTAAGTCTTTAAAGCAAAAAGATATTTTTTCTATGGGTAAAGGAATAAAAGTTAAAATCTTTGTAATGCACAAAATATATTTTTATAATCAAGGTATATTTTATTATATTTACAGTAGAAAATATATGCTCCAATAAATATTGTAGAGAGTAGGATTGGTAAATAGTATAATTACTGAAGTATAATTCTGTGAAGTAACTAGAAAGGAATTTACTTAGTTTGAGAGGAGTAGGGATATAAATTTTATTGTGGTATGAGAGACTCAAAGTCTACAGTGAAAATAGAAGGTCTTTGTGTGCAGATTGACCTCTGACATTAGATAAGACATCTAAAAATTAAATGGTGGAATTAATTAAGAAGTGCAATACTGCCCTCTAGAAGATAGTAAATATTATATTTAATATAATGAATAAACTGCCAGTGACGTCAAATTGACTATAATTGGAGATACGACAATGCAGTCAGAGCATTCCCGCAGATTCCCGCAATTTTCACATATTCCAAAAACAATATTACATAAAGAATATTCCTAGGCAGTAACTCATTTAATCCAGATTGGAGGTAATTCCTTCAAACGTTCCCTTAAAACATTCCTATTTCGGGAAGCCTACCACCCAACTCACTGACGCAACCATCAATCACTCACCTTGCAGTCCTCTCCTCCTGTTTCCAACCCCAACCCCTCTAGATTGTGAGTTCCTACAGGAATAGGGCCTCATCCCCTCTTGTACTGTTTGTCAAATGTTGTTCAATGTATTGTAACCCGTCTATACTGTGCCTATTGTACAGCGCTGCGGAATATGCTGGCGCTTTATAAATAAAGAATAATAATAATAATGTATGAAAGCTATTTTTATTCAGATAATGTAATTATATATATATTGGAGTATTTCTTGCAACAGATAGACTGAGATTTCTCAGATACTGTTAGATCCAGAATCTAAAATATTTCTATTCTGCAGATAGAGATATGAAAAAGAATTGGATATAAGGATTTATCCTAGGAACTGTTGCAAAGATTGATATACCGATATATATATATTTTTTGAATTTGGAAATTACTGTGATTGAAATTAATAAGCAAGGAATTATATAACTACAAAATAAAAAGCAGAAGATTAGAAGTTTAATTCTCGATATTAGGGGAGGATTCACTAAATAAGTTTTTATTTATCCAAAAAATAGAATAAGTGATAGCTCATCTTTTGTTGATCCATGTAGCATAGAGAGATACATATATTGAAGTGGAATCAGGCTGGAAGATGGTCGCCATTATAAGCCAGGCGGCCATCTTGTTCAGAATATTGGTTCACTTGAAAATAACTAGGTAGGTTTTTAGCTGAAACTAGAATGAAGTATATGTAGAAATTTAGGAATGTGTTAGATTAGCAGAAAAAATTATTAGAATCTGAGAAAGGACTAGGCTGTGCTTGGCACGGAGGGAAGAAAGTGGAGTAGATACGCCAAGGTCGTTGAGGCACGCTGAGAGACAAAGGAGTATAGAGATCAGACCAGGTGTTAGCTGCAACAATGATTGAAGGCGCTAGGGAAGAGGGCGCAGCCCGGAATAGTAGGAGCAACTAATCATGATTTACTGAAACTAATATAAAGTTTGCCAATTTACGGCCAATTAATGGAATGTCTTTGTATTAGCCAAAGGGAGGTATTAACCCACATGGGGTGGGAGAGTGTCATCAGGAGGTGGGCTAATTGGGATGTACCTAATTATGTATTTGGGGTATAAAACCTCAGGTCACTGTGTAATCGAGGCTCATTCTTTGCGATTGAATCCTGTTTGAGCATCTGTTGTGATATCACAATAAAGTTTGCCTTTCCTGAAGAGACTCGTGTTCAGACAATCCTTGCTCGTGTCTGGTCTGGCCTCGTCCCGAGTGAACCTAGCAGATTCCGGTTACATTTCTTGGGGGCTCGATAGCCGGGATACGGGTCATGCTGTAGCGGTTGACTGCAGGTGCGAGTGATCCCGCTGGTTGGGCGTCCGTTGAAGATGAGCTGACATCTGCAGGTGCCAAGCAGCATTTCCTGTTCAGTGGACCTCATTTCGTCTCAAACGGACCCCCGGCCCGGGAACACTGGGACACCCCTGAGTCCGAGGAAACAGCGAACAGCGCGGCAATAGGTAAAGTGTCTTCTATGTTTGTATGTCTAATGGAAATACCGGTATAAAGGGAAACGTCCAACCGTAGTTGGATAAGGAAACCCGCGGCCACGCTTTCGTTGGCATACCGAACCCGCCGCCAAAAGCACGGTCAAGCAAAGGAGCCAGAGTGGCTAGCGCGTGTCTGGACCCGGGGGATCGGATGTTAACCAAAGGGTAGAGTCTGTATGTGAGGGAGAAGGGAGCCGCGTGGAGTTGCATAGTCGTAGTCAGTGTTTGTAAATAAAGCTTCACCACGTGGACAAAAGGAAAGGCGGAGAGATTTCTGTGACTGGGCTTAGAGCCCTTAGTCAGTGCTAGTGTGTACGTCGTGTAGTGAAGAGGGCTCATTGGGGCCAGCGGTAGCTGCAGAGATAGTGGTGCCGGGTGGGTAGATTACCCATAGGCAAATTGGAATTGCAGACGGAAGTGTAGTTATAGAACGGGGTGCACATAGTCACAAGCAGTCAAGAGTTAGAGTTCAATTAACGGGGTATAAGGAGCCAAAAGGAGGGACGGTGTGCCCTCGGCTAGTAGAAAGAGTTGAATTGTTTATGTATTGTTTTGTGTTGAAAGTATCTGGTACGGTATGGGTTGTGAATGGTTGCTGAGAGTGCTGTGAGTGACTGTGCGCCTACTCGCCTAGCGAGAAAGCAAACTTGAAAGTGGACTCCCAAGGTACGTTTCCGGCTCAGGCGACTGCAGTCCGGCTACTGACGGAGGAAGTGAATCCGATATATGAACTGTTGGCTGAAGTAACAGACAGTAAATTTCAAGTGTTTTTGCTAACAAGTAATATCTGTATCGTAAAAAGGGTTACTGCCCTTAAGAGTAACAATGGGTAATGGGTCATCCAAGCCCAACAAGGTGAAGAAGGGTGAGACGCCCTTAGGGTATATGGTGCGAAATTTTGAAGCACTATATACAACATATGATTATGGTGTAGAGTTAACTAAAGAGAAATTAACAGGAATGTGTACAATTGTGTGGCTATTGCTAGTTCCAGGCTGGCCAGAGCAGGGGTCAATGGATCCGGAGCTAATACAGAGAGTGTATTCCCAGGTAATCGGGAGATATAGTCATCCTGAACAATATCTGTATATAGATATATGGAGGTACGGTGCAAGAGATAAAAGCTATTTTGTTATATTAAATAGAACAAAGGAAAAAGTATGCCCTCAAATAAATATAAATATGAAAAATAAGTCTATATATATATATTTAGTGTTTTAATATACCAGTAAAATAAATAAAGATAATTTACAAGTTCTGTGTGTGGATTATGTAATGATCTTCAGGAGTCTCTGAGCCCCCACTTCCCCCTGGGCCAGAAGAAAATGAGATGATCAATAGATCAGATGGTAATCTAGAATTTTTAAAAAAATAATAATAATAATTACAGTGCTGTATAATTTGTGTATGTAATTCGGACTGATCATTCGGATGTGATATCTGTACTGTTCTGCGTGAGTATGAAGTCAGAGAATGTTATTAATAAATAGTGTGTGCTGTATGATCGAATGATATATGGTAGAATGTTTTTGTCTGATTGTGTTTATAATTGATCTGCCAAACTGTTCAATTAAGAGTAAAGTGTGATAAGTAATTAATTTAGAGTGTGTAATGGTTGAGAGGTAGTGAGATTCTCCGTATTCGCTCCCCCCTCCTTTCTGTTTGCACGGAGAGGGGAAGGGGGGGAGTCGGCTTTTTGTTCTCTGATGGACAAAGAAAGTAACACTTTATGTGCCTGTGCAGCGAATTTAAATTAACTAAAGAAAAATAGAGAATAAAGATTGCTATGTTTAGCTAATTTTTAATGTGTGCTACAATAGAATGTATGAAGTCTGTCGAGTGCAAGATATATGTTTATATTTTGTGTTGATATATTTATATAATCTAGGCTATATGTGAGAAAGTTTTATATTGTCTAGTATTGTTGTCCGTTTGTTTCAAGCAATATTGTGTAATGTGTTGATATTATTCCAAAAACTCTAGTTTTGTTCACGGAGCTAGAATTAAATAAAAAAGGGGAGTTCTGGTTTTTATATTGTTACAGAGTGTAACATTAATAAGTATTTGTAATACAACAAGTATTTTATGAAGTAAATTTAAAGTATATAATAATATACAATATTGTCTACCAAAATAAAATTTATTAACAAATTGAATAGAAAATATATAAAACGGTTAGAAGATAATATTGAAAAAAAATAAATAAAAATAATTCGAGAAATAATTAAAGTAAATAGTTTTATACTGTTTTATGTTCTATATAGTTAAGATATAGCAAAATTATGATTAATAATTCAATTAAAAATATATTTCTATTTTATTTCTGATGAGATAGTTATTCTATTGTTATAAGAGTATTTTAAATGATTACGGATTTTATTTTTATTTTTTCTGATGTGGTATTAAGAGTCCGTTTTGGCTACGGGAGAGAGACCTCTGTGAATATTGTTTATACAATGTGTATATGTATATGTCCGAATGTTCTATCCAGTTCCTGGGGCGGGATATCCTTTGCAAATTGCAAGCCCAAATTATATTTTTTCCCGGGGGATATGCTCGATTAGATCTGCCAGAGAGTGGCAGCTTTCCACGGCAGTACAACCAGCCAGCCAGCAAACCCAATCTGTAAAAAAAATTCCAGTAATTATGCCACGAGAAGAAGAATGGCACAGCACCAACTCTGCCGGCTGCCCCCGGACCCGCACACACTACTCCTTGGAATTCCTGGGGTGTGGGCGGAGGAAAACCCGCACGGACTGGCTGTAAATATTCCCCCAGTGTACGTTGATTTACAACCTGGTGCAACGCCTGTGGCTTTAAGCCAATATCACATTCCACAGAAAGCCAAGCAGAATATCCAGACACATTTACAGAGACTTAAAGACCACGGCATATTGAAATTCTGCGTGTCACCGTGGAACACACCCCTATTGCCAGTACTGAAAGAGGGCACACAAGAGTACCGCCCAGTCCAAGATTTACGAGCGGTCAACGAAGCCACCGTAACTCTACACCCTGTGGTTTCTAATCTTTACAATTTGTTGGTATTAATTCCCGGAGATACAAAATATTACACGGTGTTTGATTTAAAAGACTTTTTTTGTATCCGTCTGGTTCCGGCAAGCCAGCCCCTTTTTTATTTTTCAGTGGGAGGAATCTACAATGGATGCGCGCTCAGCCAGGACCTCTTGTCCTTCAACGCTCAGCCACACAAAGTTGTTCTATTACAGTATGTTGATGATTTATTACTGGCTTCTCCCATAGAAAAAAACTGTTTCTCTGCCACAAAAGCCCTGCTACATCTGCTGTGCCATGCAGGTTACAGAGTGTCCAAAAAGAAAGCACACCTATGTAAACAGACTTTGAAATATCTAGGTTTTCAATTAACAGGTACCAAGTGTGCACTGGTACCTGTTAAAGCCCTGCTTGATGTAAAAGGAAGCTACTGGTTCAGCAACAGCCGGATGACGAAGTACCAAGCTATGATGTGAGAATCCACGGATTCATTTGGACCTCATCGCTACCTTGAACCCTGCTACTTTACTGCCTGACTGCGAAGAGGATCCAGATCATGAATGCCTCCAAGTCATGGAAGAAGTGTTCAGTAGCAGGCCAGATTTGAAAGACGTACCCCTAGACAAATACGATCTACAGTTGTTCACTGATGATAGCAGTTACATGGATGATGGGAAGAAAGTCTCCGGCTATGCAGTAGTCTCAGCAGAAGGAATTATCAAAGCAAATCCTTTACCAGGCCATACATCTGCACAACTGGCTGAAATAACAGCCCTAACCAGGGCTCTAGAGATCTCCAAAAGCAAAAGAGTGAATATCTACACTGACTCCAAGTACGTTTTCATGACGGTCCATGCACATGGTGCACTCTACAAAGAAAGAGGCCTATTTATTTCCTCAGGACAACAAATCAAGTATGCAGCTGAAATCGCAGCCCTCCTAGAAGCTGTATGGAAACCAAGTGCTGTCAGTATTATGCACTGTCGTGGCCACCAGAAAGGTCATGATGAAATCCCGAAAGGTAACAGGCGCGCTGACCAGGCCGCAAAAGCGGCTGCAACACCATTGCTAACAACTGATCAAGCCAAAGTCCTGCTCTGCAAGCAAGAGGACCAACCTGCCATGCCAAACTACGAATTCTACATGAATTGGAGAAAATTTGAACCTGGAGGTGAATTTATTGAAATTAGTTTGCACAAATGGCACAATGACTACGAACTATTAGAACTCAATCATGATTATATCCAATGGCTTTTCTCAACCCGGTCCCAAGGCCGAAATTTCTACTCCACTCCTCTGAACCCTCCAGAGACACGTCTTATGATTAACACCTCAGAAGTTCAGCAAAGACTCCGTAGAGTATACAAAATGATGCTGAAATTCTTCGGCGTAAAATTAATGGGGGAGTGTGGAGAAGATACAAAAGAAACCGAAGTTGAACGAGCAGAAAATTCGAGAGAATGAACCGCAAAGATTTTGATGTCCAAACTGTGCCAAGAGATGCCATTGGGCTGGTTGGATGTGCTGCCGATAGTCCTATTGCACATTAGGTGCAGGCCAACCCCCCAATTGAAGCTAAGTCCGTACGAATTCATGTTTGGACGGCCTACCCCTCTGATTAATGGACTAAGGGGGGACCTTCGGGCATTGGGGAAAACTAAACTAAATGATCAGGTTGTACTGTTAGGTAAATCAATGCAGAAATTGCTGGAAATGTTTTTTTGTTTTTGAAATTCCGGTGGGGAGGGATTGGGTTTATGTGACTGTGAAAAGAATTGCCCAAGGGTTTTTGACAGTTGGGGCAATTCTGGTACTGATTTTATATCTCGCGAATTTGATTTATGGACTCTCACATGGAGTATGCCCCAGGTGCCCGAGCACCACCAAGAACGTAGAAATTTCCCAGGTCTGGAATGGTACAAACCCAGTGATGGAGAACCGTACCATGTGGAGACAAAAGCGAGAGGCGATATCCGAGATTATGCCAAGAGGATATTTATTTGTGCAAATTTAAATATGACTATGCTAAAAAGTCTGGGCAAACCATATGTTGGGTGTGTAGTAGACGGCACCCAGAGACAATTTATATACTATTCGCCTCTGTCCCAATGAATTTGAGTATGTTTGCATCAGAAAATGTCACAATACAGGCAGTCGATATATCGAGGGAGAAACCAGAACCATTCAGTCCCGGGCACCCCATAATAGGACCAGTGTACCAACCAGAGTGGTGTTTTCAATTAGGCCCAGATAAGGAGATAAATAACGAGGGTGGGGTATGTAACTCAAGTCAGTTGGACATTATATATTTACACATTTAATGCAAAGGAGCAGTTAAATTTTCTATATATACGATGTAGAAAGCTCACAAGCGAACAGGAGGAGGTGATTGCGAATGTGACGAATGGGAGGCAGGATGCAGTGGATATGATGAGACGGCTGAGACAGCTTGCGATAACAAAGGGAACACTATATTCATCACTATTTATAGTGAAAGGAGGGTACCAGGTGTGCTGTGAAAGAGTGTGTTACACATGGGTACCGCTTACAGTAACGGGAATGTGTTATTTGGCTAAATTGATCCCAATCCAGAGGGTGAGGGGAGAAGACACTAATTCAGACACAACACTTCACCCTAGGTACCCACTGGTGTTTGAAAGACAGAAGAGAGAGCTATTCAAGAAAGCAGATCGAATATGGGCATGGCTTCCAGCACGGACTGGATGGGGAAGAGAGTTGATGGTAAGAATGAACAGTTATGCCAGTTTGATGGATGAGATTTTCAATAAGACTAGTTGGGATATTCAGTTGTTGAATCTGGAAGTACGAGAGATACGAAAGGTGCAAATGATACACAATATGGCACTGGAACAGATTAGTGCAGCCCTGAATGGATTGTGTGAGATGACAATGTATTGTGAATGTTGCACTACTATGCAAGAGAGCACTGACACCCACACAGACACAAAAGATACCACTGATTATCCCACAAGGTATGTTCCCGATGAAAATAGGCCCTCCAAAGTATGAGGAACTCGAGAATAAAAATAGTGAGGTGTAATGGCTACAAGTCTCAGGAGAAGAGCCTGAGGCCTGAGCCAAGGGGGGAATGAAGTGGAATCAGGCTGGAAGATGGTCGCCATTATAAGCCAGGCGGCCATCTTGTTCAGAATATTGGTTCACTTGAAAATAACTAGGTAGGTTTTTAGCTGAAACTAGAATGAAGTATACGTAGAAATTTAGGAATGTGTTATATTATCAGAAAAAATTATTAGAATCTGAGAAAGGACTAGGCTGTGCTTGGCACGGAGGGAAGAAAGTGGAGTAGATACGCCAAGGTCGTTGAGGCCTGCTGAGAGACAAAGGAGTATAGAAATCAGACCAGGTGTTAGCTGCAACAATGATTGAAGGCGCTAGGGAAGAGGGCGCAGCCCGGAATACTAGGAGCAGCTAATCATTATTTACTGAAACTAATATAAAGTTAGCCAATTTACGGCCAATTAATGGAATGTCTTTGTATTAGCCAAAGGGAGGTATTAACCCACGTGGGGTGGGAGAGTGTCATCGGGAGGTGGGCTAATTGGGATGTACCTAATTATGTATTTGGGGTATAAAACCTCAGGTCACTGTGTAATCGAGGCTCATTCTTTGCGATTGAATCCTGTTTGAGCATCTGTTGTGATATCACAATAAAGTTTGCCTTTCCTGAAGAGACTCGTGTTCAGACAATCCTTGCTCGTGTCCGGTCCTGCCTCATCCCGAGTGAACCTAGCAGATTCCGGTTACAATATCTCTATATGATCTAGCTTGTTAAACATTGGTTTACTGGGAAATATATGTTTCGTTAAGCAGAAATGTTTATTAACCCTTTGTGTATTAGTTACTAACTGATAAGGTAAATGATATTAATCATATATGCAGTTACTAACAGGAGATATATATATATATATATATATATATATATTGTGAAGCTAGTTTTTATGTGCTGATGGATTTTGTGGTTTATAAATTTTTGTTTATGATTTGAAGATCATTTGAAATTGAGATTTGAAATTTTTTTTGTAAACGTAATAAATATATATATATTTTTATCCGATTATTGATTAGTGTATTCTTCAAAGCAAAACACAGACAATTAAAAGAATTTAGGAGAATTTATAGGAAATATAAACGATTGATATTTGTGTCTCGTATAAGTTTCTTATTGAATATATCCCTGACATATTGGAGGCCAGCTGCTGAGATAAGTCCAATATCTGACAGCGCGCACACATACAGCACACACCGTTATATACAGTGCACGCACACACATACAGCACACACCGTTATATACAGTGCACGCGCACACACATACAGCACACACCGTTATATACAGAGCACGCGCACACATACAGCACACACCATTATATACAGTGCACGTGCACACATACAGCACACACCGTTATATACAGAGCACGCGCACACATACAGCACACACCGTTATATACAGAGCACGCGCACACATACAGCACACACTGTTATATACAGAGCACGTGCACAAATACAGCACACACCGTTATATACAGAGCACGCGCACACATACAGCACACACCGTTATATACAGAGCATGCACACACATACAGCACACACCGTTATATACAGAGCACGCGCACACATACAGCACACACCGTTATATACAGAGCACGCGCACACATACAGCACACAACTTTATATACAGAGCACGGGCACACACATACAGCACACACCGTTATATACAGAGCACGTGCACAAATACAGCACACACTGTTATATACAGAGCACGCGCACACCTACAGCACACACTGTTATATACAGAGCATGCGCACACATACAGCACACACCGTTATATACAGAGCACGCACACACATACAGCACACACCGTTATAGACAGAGCACGCGCACACATACAGCACACAACGTTATATACAGAGCACGCGCACACATACAGCACACAACGTTATATACAGAGCACGCGCGCACACATACAGCACACAACGTTATATACAGAGCACGCACACACACATACAGCACACACCGTTACATACAGAGCACGCGCGCACACATACAGCACCGCCTGCAGACACACCCTATACGCATGTATTCATCGCCTGGGTAACATTGATCTGGCGTCTGAGTAATTCTAGGCAGCGCTAATAACGTAGGTACACAGCCAGGGAACAAGAGTCTGTTACAGTCTGTCCCTCTCTGACCCTGTGCCTCACGTCTGTCCCTCTGCCTCTGTCTGGTCTCTCTGTGCTTATTCTTCATGTTTGTCCTATAGTCTGACCATCTTGGCTAATTAACCTTAGAGATGAGGGAGGAAAACAAACCTCCTCATACTGAATCGGGAAGTGCTGTGGCTATTCTCTTCCTGCTCGTTGTTCTCTTCCTGCTCGTTGTTCTCTCGTGTTAGTGATGTTTCCTCTTTTTCACACTTGCTTGTATTGATGTGAGATTTATGTAACTCCTGCATCTCCTTTTATCCCCTGTAGCTCCATCCCCTTTGTCCTTTGTGTCCTGAGCCCTGTGAAGCGGCAGATCCGCCTGGTGAATCCAGAGAGGAGATCCAGCCTGAGGGTCCTGGGAGTGAGCGGCCTTCTTGTAAGGAAATCCATATATTGCTGATTATAAACTGTATCCGCTGTATAATGATGTGTGTGAATTCAGGAATGAAATGTCTCCCAATTAATGGAATGTCTTTGTATTAGCCAAAGGGAGGTATTAACCCACATGGGGTGGGAGAGTGTCATCGGGAGGTGGGCTAATTGGGATGTACCTAATTATGTATTTGGGGTATAAAACCTCAGGTCACTGTGTAATCGAGGCTCATTCTTTGCGATTAAATCCTGTTTGAGCATCTGTTGTGATATCACAATAAAGTTTGCCTTTCCTGAAGAGACTCGTGTTCAGACAATCCTTGCTCGTGTCCGGTCCTGCCTCATCCCGAGTGAACCTAGCAGATTCCGGTTACAATATCTCTATATGATCTAGCTTGTTAAACATTGGTTTACTGGGAAATATATGTTTCGTTAAGCAGAAATGTTTATTAACCCTTTGTGTATTAGTTACTAACTGATAAGGTAAATGATATTAATCATATATGCAGTTACTAACAGGAGATATATATATATATATATATTGTGAAGCTAGTTTTTATGTGCTGATGGATTTTGTGGTTTATAAATTTTTGTTTATGATTTGAAGATCATTTGAAATTGAGATTTGAAATTTTTTTTGTATATGTAATAAATATATATATATTTTTATCCGATTATTGATTAGTGTATTCTTCAAAGCAAAACACAGACAATTAAAAGAATTTAGGAGAATTTATAGGAAATATAAACGATTGATATTTGTGTCTCGTATAAGTTTCTTATTGAATATATCCCTGACATATTGGAGGCCAGCTGCTGAGATAAGTCCAATATCTGACAGCGCGCACACATACAGCACACACCGTTATATACAGTGCACGCACACACATACAGCACACACCGTTATATACAGTGCACGCGCACACACATACAGCACACACCGTTATATACAGAGCATGCACACACATACAGCACACACCGTTATATACAGAGCATGCACACACATACAGCACACACCGTTATATACAGAGCACGCACACACACAGCACACACCGTTATATACAGAGTACGCGCACACATACAGCACACACCATTATATACAGAGCACGTGCACACATACAGCACACACCGTTATATACAGAGCACGCGCACACATACAGCACACACCGTTATAAACAGAGCACGCGCACACATACAGCACACACCGTTATATACAGAGCACGCGCACACATACAGCACACACTGTTATATACAGAGCACGTGCACAAATACAGCACACACCGTTATATACAGAGCACGCGCACACATACAGCACACACCGTTATATACAGAGCATGCACACACATACAGCACACACCGTTATATACAGAGCACGCGCACACATACAGCACACACCGTTATATACAGAGCACGCGCACACATACAGCACACAACTTTATATAGAGCACGGGCACACACATACAGCACACACCGTTATATACAGAGCACGTGCACAAATACAGCACACACTGTTATATACAGAGCACGCGCACACCTACAGCACACACTGTTATATACAGAGCATGCGCACACATACAGCACACACCGTTATATACAGGGCACGCACACACATACAGCACACACCGTTATAGACAGAGCACGCGCACACATACAGCACACAACGTTATATACAGAGCACGCGCACACATACAGCACACAACGTTATATACAGAGCACGCGCGCACACATACAGCACACAACGTTATATACAGAGCACGCACACACACATACAGCACACACCGTTATATACAGAGCACGCGCACACACATACAGCACCGCCTGCAGACACACCCTATACGCATGTATTCATCGCCTGGGTAACATTGATCTGGCGTCTGAGTTATTCTAGGCAGCGCTAATAACGCAGGTACACAGCCAGGGAACAGGAGTCTGTTACAGTCTGTCCCTCTCTGACCCTGTGCCTCACGTCTGTCCCTCTGCCTCTGTCTGGTCTCTCTGTGCTTATTCTTCATGTTTGTCCTATAGTCTGACCATCTTGGCTAATTAACCTTAGAGATGAGGGAGGAAAACAAACCTCCTCATACTGAATCGGGAAGTGCTGTGGCTATTCTCTTCCTGCTCGTTGTTCTCTTCCTGCTCGTTGTTCTCTCGTGTTAGTGATGTTTCCTCTTTTTCACACTTGCTTGTATTGATGTGAGATTTATGTAACTCCTGCATCTCCTTTTATCCCCTGTAGCTCCATCCCCTTTGTCCTTTGTGTCCTGAGCCCTGTGAAGCGGCAGATCCGCCTGGTGAATCCAGAGAGGAGATCCAGCCTGAGGGTCCTGGGAGTGAGCGGCCTTCTTGTAAGGAAATCCATATATTGGTGATTATAAACTGTACCCGCTGTATAATGATGTGTGTGAATTCAGGAATGAAATGTCTCCCAGCCATGGGAATAAGGCCGCGCATACAGGGTAATTGAAAGAGAATCGAAAAGTCACTGTACGTTCGGTGACTTTTCGTTCTCTTCAATTCGGTGCCATTCGGCAATTCCATTTCGGCGACCCTGCGGTGTAGTCAGCAAGCACCACAGGGCCGTCGAAGCGCAGGGAAGAGCTGCCGCAAACCCGATGAAAAGTCACCGCAAAAACCCGGCGAATGCACACTGAAAACCCGCAAAAACATCTGGATTAACCCATCGAAGACACTGGAAAACTCTGAGCAGGAGCCGATCACACTCAGCGACGCTGCCGGAAAGAGCTGACACCGCAGACGAAGGCAGTGAATAAATTGGCAAAACAGTTTGCTTGAATGTTTGAAAATTGAAACGCTGGTTGCAAAGAAACTACTGAGCGAAAATGTCTGAAATTTACATATGAGGTTCAGGGAATGATAATAAAAAGGGCTGTTACAGAAAATATAAGTAAACTTAAAAAAAAAGGAAAAAAAATTGGATTTCTTTTTAAAAAAATAAAAGTCCAGAAAAATGATTAAAATATCAAAAAAAATCTATTAATAAAGAGACTCTTTACTGCAGAATTTTATAATGAACGGTTTATTAGATATTGAATTAAAACGGGAATATTTTTAACATTGAAGCCTATGGGATTCGCCTGACTAAATCTGCCGCATGAAATCACCGAATGACAGAGCATTTCGGGAACCTTTCACTGCGGGTTTGTGTTCTCTGAATAGCCGAAGCAGTGCTTTTTTATGGGGATTTCACTGCCCTCGAACAGGCACCGTATGTGCAGGCAATTCGCCAGGATTTGACGTATTGCCTGCTCTCTGAATAGCCGCATGACAAAGAAAGGTAACCGAACGCTGATTTTCAGCGTTCGGTTACCTTTCTCAAGCAATTCGGAGCTCTTTGAATTACCCTTTTTGTCACACAGGGGCTTCTTATAGACTATCACCCCCTGCAGGGCCACAATCACTGATATGGAGCTATTTCACACACACCCTTCGTGTGCTGAACTCATTTTGACAATTTTGACAATTATGTTTTTAAATACCATTTAAGTCTTATTTTTTATTACAGGACCCAGACAAATTATATATCGTTTTTTTCCAGCAGATTCAGCACATTTCATTATTATGGAGTCTATTCACAAAGCACCGAAATAGAGTTCCATTTCTTGTATTTCAGCTCAATTCAGCGATTTGTGTTTTGTTGAAATTTCAGTAAATTCGCCATTTATCGAATGTTCATCATATTTCGCCGAAAATGGAGTCGCTGAAGCAGTTACCGGACATTGGCGAATAGCAATAAATTGGCCTTGGCGAATTACGCAGAATGGGAAGAAAATTAGTCAAATCAATAAAAATGTGTCTAAATAAGAAAAAGGTTATTTAAAAATAATGAAAAGGTCTGTTACAGAAAAATAATCTTTTCAAAAAATAAAATTTCTTTAAAATAAATAAAAATAATGGTCTTAACGACAAGATATTCGGTTTATTCCATTGAAAGCTATGGGATTCGCCCGTTTTATACCTGTGGAATTGAAACACTGAAATCAGGGAATGTCGTTAAAATTTCGCTGCGATTCCCGGTTCTGTGAAAAGACGAATCATTAGTTCTCTATGGGACAATTTCGGTGCCGGTGAATTGCACCGTATTTCGCCGTTAGTTTGCCTGTATTTGATGAATTGACAGCTTCGTGAAAAGACAAATTGCCCCGAAATCGCAGATCTGGTGAAATTCTGTTTGGTGGTAAATTCAGAGCTTTGTGAATAACCCTGTAAGTCTGTACGTCACGTCACCATGCTGTAACAAAAAGTGTCACAGTGTAAATCTTCATTCGAATTTCATTCATTTACAGCCGGGTCAGACCCCTTGGCCCTCCTGATGTTTTGAAACTACATCTCCCATGAGGCTCAGCTACTCATTAGCTTGGCAACAAAGTCTCGTGAGAAATGTAGTTCCAAAACATCCGGGGCTCTATTCCATAGCTGGTGCTGATGCAATGTTTTTTCCCCCCAATTGAAGCTGAAAATAAAGTCATTCTTTGTTCTGTTTTCACCCTGCAAGGAGCTCCAGCTATTGACTGGGTTTGGGCCAGAATCAGTACTACTTGGGGATACTGACAGCAAGGGGAGCATTCTGCATGTGGGTACGGGTCCCCACGTTACAGTTACTGGCAGCGCTGGGATCAAATGTGCCTTTCTGGCTCCGCAGAAAAAAACCATAGAAGCAGAGTTTTATAATCAGTTTTTCGGTGTCGTTAATATTTTGGCTGACGAATCCGTGTGGTATTTAGCGGCATGACAATGGAATAATTATCAATACGCTAATTAATGTTGGCACTCCCCATGTTAAGTATAGGATTTACAAAGTACAGTAAGCTCACTCAAGCAGGCGCATACATCGATGCGATAACGGGTTTAGTGTCAGGGATGTATTCTGGGGCATTCGTTAAAACTCTTATCCTGGCGATAACGTTTACACATCTGTCACATGCCAGGTGCCTGCGGGGTCTCAAGGGGGTCCCGGGCACACGGCGCCGCTGACTGGCCGGGTGCCAGGAGCTCTGGCGGTCCCTGGCAATCTTGCGGCTAATGAGGGGGTGGGGTGCGGCATGATGATGCGGAGCCGCTGGCCTTTAAGTAAAAGGTGCGTGGTCTGAGTCATTGCCTCGAAGTGGAGTTGGTTCCCGCGTCGCTTGGTGTATTCGTTCTCGAATCACTGATTCATTGATTTCATGTCGCTCTATCCCTGACCCGGATTGTATGAGGACCCTGTTTGTTGCTGACTCGGACTGCCTTCTTGACCATTCTTTCTGTGACCAAGCCTGTAAATCAAATCAAATCAAAATCAAAATAAGCTTTATTGGCAGGACCAAATACATTTTAGCATTGCCAAAGCATATGGGGAGGAGGGGGGTAGTGGGACATATATATGGGGGGGGGAATGGGCAAGTCCATGGACATTATCAGGGGTAAGGGATAATGTGAAGGGGGATGGGGGCGAGTCCGTGTTGGGGATTTGTATGTATTTTATGCTCAGAGCAGACTCCGAGTGTATGCTGCTTCTACCCCACACTGACTCGGAGTATGTCAAACCTGCATAAAGCTGACTTAGAGAATATACTGATCCTGCCTGTAACCAAACCAGAGTGTATGAGAACCCTGCCTGTTGCCAGAATATAATAATAAACGGTTTATTAGATATTGAATTAAAACTGAATATTTTTAACATTGAAGACTATGGGGCGAAACATTTTCCACACCTTTTGGGCCAAAAGATGTGCAAAATGTTTCGCCCCATATTCTTCAATGTTAAAATATTCCCGTTTTAATTCAATATCTAATAAACCGTTTATTATTATATTCTGTAGTAAAAGAGTCTCTTTATTTCTAGATTTTTTTTTAGGATTTTTTTTTTTTTTTGTATTCAAAATTTTTTATTTTGAAATATGTCATCATACAGAGAAACATAGAGTTAGGGCCTCGCAGGGCCGCACATAGTCGTCTGCAATAACTCAGCATAGAGAAAATAAAGAAAAACAGTATATAGAAGACTATAAAGTCATCCAAAAATAGCAATAGGACAGCAAAAAACATCCCCAGATGGGGGGGGGGTCTCATCTATAGATAAGCAACAAATAAATGATCTTGCAGGGTCAAACAATAAACATCTCTGAAGAGTAAGGTTGGGGGGGGAGGTGGACAAACACACCAAAAAGTGCTCCAGGACCCAAAAAAAAAAAAAAAGAGGGGGGGATGGAAAAGGTGGCAAAGGCCAAATGTGTGACTGTCCTGGCACACTCCCGAAGGTCCGAGGTACCGTAGGAGGCCATGGACGTGTGCAGGTCACAGAGGCCGGGGTACATGAGGGCCAAGTGCGGCAGACAAAGCCCTGGTGGCCGCCACAGTGGCACGCCCCAAGTTGCCCCAATGCCAAAAAAAAAAAAAAGGGGGGGGGAGAGGGTCTGCAGCACGAGGTGGTGTGGTGAAAAATAAAAAACATGGGAAAGGGAGGAGAAAAGGGTGTGAATTGGGGTATAGGCTGCTAATAATGTCTCAGGGGGGGCAGCGAAAGTCTGAAATCACATTGCAGGAAAATAAAAAATCAGCTACAAAACAGAGTCCGTAGCGTTTCTGAACAGCTTAACAAAAGGCATCGGGGGGGAAGAGAAAGGGTGGGGGGGTTCTCACAGGGAAACATCGATAGGACATCGAAATAAATTGGGGGGGTATTGAAAAATGTCCACAATGGCAGCCGCTGAAGACAAAAATAGTAAAAACAAAAGTCCTCATAATAGAGCACAGCAAGGGAATAAAATAAAAGAAAAAGAAGAGTCATCAAGGAAAGAACATCTGGGGGGGTGAACTAAACTAAAATCAAAAGGGAGGAAGAGTCTAGGATCGGGATCACAACTGGTAGTTCTCCGCAAGACACTCCAGGTCCTTCGGTCTCCCTAGACACAAAGAGCGCATCAGAAAAACAAGTCATGATGTCCCCTTAGCCTGTATCCCGGAAGGGGGGCATTCTCAAGGCCGGTAGGGCGCTGCATGGGAGGCCTGGAAACACTGCTATCACAGCCATCAGATCGGGACCGGCAACTTCTGTGGCTCCGGGTCCCCACTCGCCTCCCGTAGATTGACTGGTTTCGTCAGGGCCGCGCCGCCGTGCTCAGCAATCTCCTGCTGGAGGTCTCCAGGCTTGACCTCTATCAGAGGGTCCGGCTCCGATTCCGGCATTAGCAGGTGGTCTAACAACCTATCCTCAGCCCGCAGCACCTCGGTCTCCGCCTCCACTGCCAGCATACCGTCACATGAATCCTCTTCAGGCCGATCGCCCCCGGAAGCACCTCCGTCTGAGGCCTCCACTCCACTGTCAGGCCGCATGATCGCCATCATGCGGCGCATGTCACCACGCGTCAGCAGGCGCCCATCATCCTCCAGGAACAATAGCAGGGCATCTAACACAGCCGGGAGACGGGGGCCCTCCGTCTCCGCGGCCCTCAGCATGGGTCCCATCAGAATCGAGACACCCGAGACAGGTAGGCTGGGGAACGACAACAGCCCAGAAGTAGGCCACAAAATGGCCGCTGGCCGCACACTCCAGCCGGAGGGTCAGCGAGCAGACACGTCTCTCTGGACCGGAGGGGGGCGGGTCGATCAGGCTCCGGTCGGTAAAAATAAAAAAATAAAAATTCTCAAAGCTTGACGATTGACTCAGCAGACTGGTCCTCCTCAGGATCTTGGTCTAGGACGAGGCCGCAGGTAGGCTATAAGTAGGCCGCAAGATGGCTGCCGCGCCGTGTTCCAGCCCCGGATCAGTAGCCGCAAGCAATGTCTCTGGTCCGGAGGGGGGACCTAACGGGCTCTGGACACGTCAGTACCGGTGGCCAGCCACACCAGGACCCCTAAGGGTAAAATCTTGGAAAATTAAGGCAGCTGGGGGTCCCTAAGCAAGAAAGACACGCGGAGCTCCTTCAAAGCGTGTCCGCTCCCGCTCGCAGCCGGCCACGCCCCCCAGGATTTTTTAAGCATATTTGGAAAATTACCGAAATTACTAATTGAATGAAAATTTTTCGGATAGGAAATCTTTTCGTTTTCATTTGGAAAATCGTCCGAATCACCGAATCGGTCTGAAACGAAATGCATACCCCTACTTAATTCTTCTCTTGTATTTAGTGCATTTAATAGATCACATGACTATAGGGGTTTATTCAATAAGCGGCGAACTTGCCACCAAATTACACTGAACCATGACTTTCCCCGTAATGTGCAATTTCGTGGCAGTTCGTCTTTTCACAAAGCTGTCAATTCACCAAATACAGGCGACTTGAAAGTAAAATATTATGCGTTTCACAGCCGTTCAGCATCAGAGAAATTGTCCCATCGAGAAGTAATGGTTAATCTAATCACAGACGCCGAAATGTCGCGAAATGCCCAGACCATTTTGTTATTTTTTTATAGGACTTTTTTATTATTTCATACATTTTCATGTGTTTTTATTCTTTTAAACAATTTTTAAGAAGTAGTAAAGTTCGGTTTTTTTGTTTTGTTTTGGTGGTTCGGCCTTTTTGACAGCGGGCGGTGGTCAGTTCGGCGGTCTGCGGCGGCGGTCGACAACTTCTGCGCAGTTTGGGGACCCTGTGTTGATGTCACATTTCCAGCCCTGATCCCTGTTGTGAGCTGATCCGGGCCGGCTCTTACCCCTGTCTGGGCCATTTATTCCTCTTCCTTCGCTCCCTGGATCCCAGGATTTCCCTGTGGCCTGTCTGGTTCCTTTTATAAGCCGGGCTCTCCCATTTCCCTGTGCTCTGTTATAAGGGTCACTTTGCTCCCTGTGGTTCTGCCTGTGATTCTGTTTCTGCTTCCAATATTTGCCTCTGTGATTCTTCCTTTGTATTTTATTGTTCAGGTTATTATCTGGTTCCTAGTTTCCCTTGTCTGTTTGTCCCTCCAGTCGCCTTGTCT